>JAUEJL010124964.1:0-11624 GCA_032274825.1 Drosophyllum lusitanicum | reverse complement strand
GCAATATTTCAAGTACCGAGTACCGGACCGAAAACTCTAACTCGGTACCGGTACCGGTTCCGGTACGGTGCCGGTACCGTTCGGTATTTTTGGTACCCATGCTCACTCCTATACTATACTATGTGTGGAGCCTTGAAAAGTGTTTTTAAACTAGTACGTTAGGTTGATGATATCTTTTACAACCGTTATAAAGTAATAATGAACGTTAAACATCAAAGAGGGAAAACAAATAGGATAAACTTATACATTAAAAGTAAATCTCTAAAAGAAATATAAAATATTTAACTTTTTTTTAAATAGGTAAATTCATCAAGTTTGTTCCGATTTATCAAATGTTTAGGGCAGATTCAAATTCATCGATTTGTTCAGATTCATCGAATGTTTAGGGCTTTCATCGACTTTCCTATTCAGATTCAGATTCAGATTCAGTATATGGTTTCAGTTTTGTTTACCAATTTTGGGGTTTCGATTTTGGATTCAATTTGGATTCATAAAGGAGATTAGTGGTTTTGAATGTTCATGATTTTTTTCATCGAATGTTTACCAATTTCGGGGTTCAATTTAGTTTGGATTCATGAGCAGATTAGGGGTTTCGCTTTTGTTTACTAATTTTCGTTTCAATTGTCCTTCTGTTTATGTTCATGTTCATCGTCTTCATCTTAATTTCATCTTCATGTTCATCCTAATTTCATCTTCTTAAAATGAAATAAAAACTAATATATTTATAGGTTACCTACGAAGCAGGTAAACCAATACATTTAATGTTAGATTTTAAAACTTAGATATATTAAATGATAGTTTTGAAAGTTAGGAATATACAATAGCAAAATGTGACAATTTCGATAAATTCTCGAAAACTAAACCCATTTAGATAAAAAAAATTAATTAACAAATCTAAACAACCAATTTTGGTGAAAAAGAAAAATCTAATTTCGACTTTTCTTTGATAACAAAAAAACTTGATTTAATTTTGAATTTAATTTGAATCAAAGTAATTAAGGAGAATTTCATATATATCATTTTTAAACCTTAAAATATCGTATTTGTACACTTTAATTTATAAATATTATATTGATCCTTTATAATATTTCAAAATATCATATTTAAACAAATAATTAGTTATTATCATTTCAAAATATCATATTTAAACAAATAATTAGTTATTATCATTTCAAAATATTTTACAATATTTTTAATTATAACCAATAAATACTTGACCATATTGATCTTAATTGTAACAATAAGTCAATAATGATCAATGGTCTATACAGGAAATACAATCACATCTCTTCGAATCATGATATTACGTTTCTACTTTCATGTCTCTTCTCCTCCATGTCAACGCTTCCACCATTGGCTTATGTGTTGTCGCAGTCTGTCGCCCTTTTTTACTCATTTCTTTTGTATTTTATAATTATTTCATATAATTTTATTATTGTTTTAATATTTACAATTTTATATACCAATCCATGTGTAACACAAATATCTAATCTAGTATTCCATTAAAAAAGTTACTTAATTCTTCTATATAAAGTATAATAATATCTTTTATTTGCAAGAGGTTATATATTTTCATACTTTCTATTTCTATTTATATTTATAATCACAAGATTAAGCAAAATCAATAGAGAAAATGAAAAAAATAAAATTAATGAATTTTACATATTATTATCTAGTGAGTAAAAAGATAAAATAAAAAAATTTGATAAGAGAAATATCGTTTTGTGTAATTATTTACGAAGTCACCTATACACCATTTCTCGTAAAATAATCAGTTTTTCCGTTTTAACATTGTAAAAGTGTAAAACCGGCCGGCGCCGCAATGTTTAAATGAATTGTGCGACCGTGAAAAAAGGAGAATGAATCTCACGCCATGAGGTAACGTGTTATGATATAATTGGCTTGTTTTCTAAACCAAGCAAACGCCGCCCAACCTCTCAGCTAATCACCTTTCGCCACGTTGTCCAATCACAACTAACTCTATCTTCCCTTTTCACTCCCTTTTATTTATAAATGATGCCTTCACAGATCTTCACACACCCTCAAAATTCCATCACTCTCTCTCTCTCTCTAATGGACTGGAAAAGAGGTCCTATCATCGGCCGTGGCTCCTCCGCCACCGTCTTCCTAGCCACCACTGCCGCCGGAGATCGTTTTGCTGTCAAGTCTGCTGAGCTCTCTACCTCTCTGTTCTTACAGAAAGAACAACAAATTCTTTCAAAGTTAGCATCCCCCCATATAATCGAGTACATCGGATTTGATGTTGATTATATTAACAACATTCCGATGTATAATCTGTTCATGGAGTTTGCACCAGGTGGCACAATTTCAGATGTAATCAAGAAACAGAGTGGGTCTCTTGATGAGTGTTTGATTAGATCTTATACTCGGCAGATTCTACTTGGGTTGGATTATCTTCACTCCAATAAATTTGTGCATTGTGATATTAAATGCCAGAATTTGATGGTAGCTAAAGATGGTATCAAAATTGGTGATCTGGGTTGTGCTAAATCGACTGAAGACGGTGGATTTAACTCCTCTGCATTTTCCGGTACACCGGTTTTCATGGCACCGGAGGTTGCAAGAGGAGAAAAGCAGGTGTTTTCAGCTGATCTCTGGTCTCTTGGTTGTGCGGTTATCGAGATGGCTACTGGTTGTAACCCGTGGCCGGAGATAAAAGATCCGGTCTCTGCTTTATACAGAATCGGGTATTCCGGCGACGTACCATTAATTCCGGCGACTTTATCTATGGAAGCCAAAGATTTCTTGGACAAGTGCTTGCAAAGGAATGCTAATGAAAGATGGACGGCAAAAGAGCTTCTTCAACACCCATTTGTTAATTCGAATTCAAGTTCCAAAAAGATGGAAAATTTTCAAAATAATTCTCCAAGTAGTATCCTGGATCAAGGATTATGGGATTCTTTTGAAGTTGCATCATCTTCTTCACTGAAGTCCACAAATTTCTCTGGTGAGTCTCCAATGGAGAGAATGAGACAATTGGTGGAATCAACTCCTGTGAATTCATGTTTGCCAATTTGGGTTGATGAGGAAGATTGGATCACAGTTAGAATCAATCCGATCGATAAAATCTCGAAGAATTTACAACAAACAAATTTTGATCATGATGCAGACGCAGAAGATGATTATATCAATGAGTCAACTCGTTTGGACTCGGAATCGTTTTTCGAAGTTTATGTAGAGGAAGAGTTTTCAATGTTGGTTAGAATGATGTTAGAATCTGATGTAGTTGAAAGTAGTGGTACAAGTTTTGTTTCAAGATTTCTTGATTCCAAGAACATGAATAATAATATTTGTTTGCCCTTTGATTCAAATCTAGCAATTGCATTACTGCCTCCTTTCATACATTCTTTCTTTAATGAAAGAGATTATTTATATTCTCCTAGAAATCAATGAATGATGTAGGAAAAAAAATTAATAGATTGCGCATATCATGTTGTAGTGAGCAGGAAGATGAAGTACACAGTAAGAAGAAATAGAATATTCCCGAATGAAATTGGGTTTCAAATTGTTGCGTATTTTCGATTTAGATTTGAAGTAAAATAATTTTATCAAATAAAAAAACTAGAACAAACAAATTCATGGTTTATAAAGTGTTGAAACAAGTCACCTTAGACGGTTGTGGAAGAAAAGAATAAAGTGCCGAAACAATTATTTTAATGCTAAGTTAAAAAAAAAATCATTATTGTATGTATATTCGTTCGACTTTTTGAATGTTCGATATGGTTTTATTTAGTTTTTACTTAAAAGTAAGTGGAAGAATCAAAACTAATGGGTTAAAGGAATTGGATTTGAATATGAATGGTTGGATTAAAGAAAGGGTTGACTTTTGCAAGTTGACTCGTTTTCATATTAATTTGGACCTCTTTGTGTGAACGTCAATGTTTCAACTTCTCTAAGTACAACAAATTTCATGTTTGTTTCATAGTTGACTTTTTTATAGACTTTATAAGTTTTCAAAGGTTATGGTACAAAAAGAGTACCGTAATGATAGTCTGACGTTTAGGCTAATAAAACTATAATCGAAGTCAGTAAATCATGTCATTTGACAATAAGTTATGTAATTTATCACCTCTATGTTGACTTTGAAATCTGCATGATAGATTAAAAGAAGAAAAAAACAAGAAGAAAGTAGAATTAGTGAGGAAGATTGGTTGTTGTATTGAACCCAAAAGAGGAAATGGTTTTGACTTCTTTCTCTTGGCATGCACTTCAACTTTGAATTCCAAAGCCAGCCCAGACTCATATACCATTTGGTCCTAAAAGACTTGGCAACTTTTTGGGTCCTACATGAGCTTACTGGTTTTAAATTTTAAGAGCATCTATTTTGACTTATTATTCTTTTGACTAAAGTACATAATTTTGGTATATGCCAATTCTAAAGAGTTTGGACTCTTGTGTTTGGTTTTTGGTGTTTGTTAGGGCCTAGAGGGGTTAAAACCTAGCAGAGATATATACTCCATCCTTGAAAACTGAAAATATCCACTCAATTAGTTATTAATAAGTATAATCATCTATCATTTATCTCACTCAAGTTTTATACTGTTTTCATTATTATAAAGTTTTTAATAACTAAGTATAATGTGTGACTGAGTGTCCTAAATAAAATATTTATAAAACTTAATTGGTTACCATCTAATGTCTTTTTTCAAGTTTAACCTGAAATAAGAGCTTTGCAATAAACATTATTAAGATGACTAGTGAATGACATTTTCATTTATATGTTACTCATATTAAAAATTCCAATAAACTTTACAATAATGAAACAATATTGAAACTTGACTGGTTTTAATTAAGTGAGAGTGGATATAAAAAATCAAAAAAGAAAAAAATGGGAAGGAAAATGAGTGAAATGGTTGCAAGCTTGGATTGATTAGAAAGTGAAAGTAACTTGACAAAGAATAAGAGAGAAACAAAGAAAGAACACATGTTACCATTGCCCAAAGAAGAAGATGAGACCCTCCACAAACTATATAAGGAAACTAACAAAAAAGGTGGTGAACCAAAAAAACTATACCAAGAAACAAAAAATAGCATGTGGTCAAGTTAGACCAGGTCTTAGAGAGGGCGAAGTGAGCTTTGGCTTAGGGCATTACTAGGTGTGTTGACAAGTTGACAACAATTTTTTAGTCATATATGATATATACTTGGCCTATTCAACTCCTCCGGACCGTTTTTATGGCCTTCTTCATCCGACCATCAAGACTTTGATCGACGTTATGCATTTATTTGTGTGCATTATTCATCCGATCAATCTATCATATGACATCGATTGATGATATATGCTTACAATTTACTAGGAAGTCATAACTCGAAAGTGAGAAATGCGACTTGATGATGGCAACCTTGCTTACACTCATTCAATAAGCCTAAGCAATGTACCCTTCGTTGTTCCTACGTGCCCTAAACTCACAACCTCACTTATATCATAGTCCTCACACTCATTCGGGTGGTGTTTGTTTTTTTGAGATGTAGTCATGTAGACCGGAAGTCTTTTATACCAATAAATAACATCATTTATCTTTAAGAACTCAATTACCTCTTCTCACATTAAACATCATGAGAACCTTAATCTCTGGACATGAACTAAATTAGATGGTTGTCCAACAAAGATATAATTGAATATCATACTCATCTTTGTCATTCTTATGTGTTTTTTTTTTTTTGGGGTTAATTTGTTGGAATTTTTATGTTTTTTTATTTAGTTGCCAGATATGAATAAATAGAAGACTTAAAACAAGAGGGAATAGATATTTTCATTGATGTTGGAAGGAGTAAGGATTAGTAAAAAGTTGACTTTGATGGATGGGACTAAAGAAATGGTTAACTTTGTGCAGGTCAACCACTTTACATACCTGAACCTCTTTATGTGAACATCAATAACTTAAACATCCTAAAAGTACATGCTTCCTTTCAGTTGACTTAATGCATGATTGAGTGCATTTTGCAAGTTTTCAACATCACTTTACACACAAATCTTTAAAAACCAGAGGTGTTTAAGACATAAGAGTAAAATCTTCAAATGCACTTGTTTATTGTGTACTAACCAAATTTCTTTATGTAAAAATGCCTCCTTTTAAAAATAAGTATACAATATATACATGTCATAAGCCATATAGGTTTTGAAGTAGTAACATTAATTTATGTCGTTTTTCGGTTTTCGGCAACTGACCCATGAAAAAGATAGCAAAATTAGGCATAAAGTTTGGTCCTTTTTTTGTAACTAACCTCAAAGAGGGAAGTAGAATTAGATAAAAAGAGATGGAAGATGTCAATGGGTTGAGTTTTTGCTCTTGGCATGTAGTTCACTTTTGAATTCTAAAGTCAGCCTGTCTTCCATTGTATTTGGTCTTAAAATGATAACAACTTTTTTAGAATCACACAAGATAATAAAAAAATGCCCACTTGGGTTTGCATAACAACCTTGAAGCAGCTGTGTCACTTTAAAAGCATCTACCTAACATTGGAATATGCTCTATCCTCTGGACTAGAATTTAGTGTTTGGTTGTTGGTAGCTAGGAAGGTTGCAACCTAAAAAAGAGAACCCTATACTTTGCTAGAACTTATTACAGTTTTAATATTAAATATTTAGGGGGTAAATTGTTAATTTAGCTTCTAATTTTCTTACTACGGGTTTGTTTAGTGAAAGTAGCTGGTAGCTGTAGCTGGAAGCTAGTAGTTGGAGCTGGAAGCTGTATCTTTTATTTGTATATGTGTTTGACAAAATAGTTGGTAGCTGGAGTTTAATGATGTAAAATGACAAAAAAAGATAAATAATAAAAATAGAATGAATTGTAAAACAATTAAAGAGGGTATTTGTATAAAAAGCTTTTAGCTAGTTTTAAAAGCTACTTCAAAAAGCTTTTTATTTTGGAGATTTTTGTTTAAAAAAAAGCTTCTAGCTTTTTCATCCGAACAAAGACTTGTAGCCTTTTATTTCAAAAAAAAGCTACCAGCTCCAAAAAGCTACGTACCAAACATACCCGTACCAGGTGATTATTTATGACATAACAACCGTCTCATAACCTACAAATTGTTACTATCTTTAACGTTTTGTGAGAAATATATATTAACTACCTATTTAAAATTCGTAGCATCAATTGAAAAGTTACAATATCACTTAATAACTTCTTAAACGAGATTAGGGTTTTTGTATAAGAGGGCCTAACTCAATAGTATAGATAGGTTAGGCCCGTTAAAGTTTTTCATTAGGATTTTTTTTTTGTAACATTGTACTCTATAAATAATGTTTAATGTAATATATAATACCTACAAAGTTTTCATTATTGTAGATCAACAAAAACAAACATAGTTGTGTCAAATTGATATATTAACCGTGAAGTTAACAAGTTTAGACATCATCTAAAATGGTCTTTCTCCAAAGTCCAAACCCCCTTTTTACTCCAAGTTTACATATGGAAACACACTATTCACTCCTTCAAAAACTTGTTTCTACATTTTAACTTTATAATAACACTAGTGAATAGGCATGTAAAAATGCACGTTTGTATTTCGGGTTTTATTTGAAAAGTGTAGATAATAGTAGAACTAGTTAAAAAGACTTCTCACTTTCTAACATATTCTGAGACGAAAAATATATAAATGGATTTATCTGGAAAAATAAACTTGAACTCGCATAGTCATATGCCCATAACAAAATCCTAAAAACAGATGGTATACTCTTTAACCTTGCCTATCTTATGTTTTTGGTAGAAGTCCACATGACAACAACATCGAGACATTGTCTACTCTCTACAAAACGAAAAAAGAAGAGAAATAATATTAAGGCACATGTGAAATGTACGATTTCCTATATCATTTTTGAAAATTATCCACAAGAAAAATGGAGAAATCCATGACCATGCAATCAAGAACAGAACTAATGAAAATATTGTTAATTAAAAAAAAGATACTTGATGTATGATAAATTAATACATCTCATAAATTAATATGTTTCAATTTCTTAGTAAGCACATCTTATATATATGTATTATAATTATAATGCAATGTGATATCTAATTATAGGAGAAAAAGAAAAAATCACTCACAATACACTCATGTTTGCATGTCTTGTTTGTACATAACTTACATATGCTCAAGTTGGGAGCGAGTATTAAAACTATCATTGGTCCGTAAACTCTTAGGTAAAACAATATTATATCTTAAAAAGCATTCAAACAAACTATAAAAGAGTAACGAAGGGACATACTACTAATACATTGTTTGAGCTATAAAGTTAGTATTATCTTGCATTATTTACAAAAAATACAATCTCTCATAAGATTTTTAAGCTATTGACAAAACTTATCACCATCGGTTCTTACCATTTTTAATGATCATGTGTAACTTTTCAAAATAAATGGAATAACTTCAATATTATATTAACCATTGAATGACGACAGTATGTCCTTATCCATTAATACCATATCCATGCTGTTATTCTCAAATATACACTTGTTGATGCCACAAATGCACCACACGAGTCTTAATCCTTCAACCATATGAATCAGCATTAACCACCCTTAACAAATGATACTGAAGTGTCATAAAGAATAAGGTTAATGTAAGGATACAAAATACAAACTTGAACAGATTTATATATTTAGGCGTAAAGGAAGCTCTAAAGGCACACCATCTGGAATAGTAATCGTCTCTTCATTGAAGGCTACTCATGATGCATTAAGTGAAATTTAACTCACTCCATAATTAAGAAGAAGCTCTAAAGGCAAAACATATGGAATTGCAACCGTCTCCTCATTGCAGGCCCTTGACCTTGTTTGTATATGTGTTGATTTCTACGGGTTTGTAGATTATGTGATTGAAATCAGTCATAGGTGTGTACCCATGAAGATGATAGTCATTCAAATCGCAACAGCCAAATAAATACACATAACCAATGTTAGAAGTGTTTGCTCAAAAAAGGCAAAAATTAAAAGCTATGAACAAAATATGAATAACTCAGTCATGATAATTATAATATAAAAACTTCTAAGTCTATGGGTCTGCAAGCAAAAAAAAAAAAAAGTATTTACTTATATAACAGGTGTTCGCGTAACAATAAGTTGTTAATCTACTATTTGAATCTATAAATAGCTTCTTCTTTTTTTTTAATGATTTTGTTCATTGGGATTCTTGTAAATAGGATTGGCAATAGTTAATCCAAAGACAGTTGTAAACATGGAAGCATCCTTCTGTTCTCTTACTAATTTTGCAGTCACAATAAACTTCAGTTGGCCTTTGAATGTCCTTTCATATGTATTCCTTTGTATTCTTAACATTTTCTACATCACGTATCATGTATAGTTTTTTGGGATATATGAAGGCCAAGAGTGCATTAGTGTTTGGAACACTCTATAAGCTAAAACCTACCATTCTTGGTATTCAAAAGAGGTGCATATTGTGATGGTTGGCTCTGCTTCTCCTCTGTTTCTTATAATGTTCCTAAGATTATAACTCCTATCAATTTCCTTTTAACCTTTTCTTATTTCATGTTCATAAGCTTTTCTCACTGTATGCTGTCTTATTTCTTTGATGTTGAGTTATTGTAGTATTAATTAGTTGTTTTTAGTTAGATCTAGGTAGGCCTGCTAATTGCTAATAGATTCGATAGCTAATGATAAGATGTGACCAAGAGCTAAGTATCAGAGGTCATTCAACGGCGGTTGTTTTTCGAGTGTGTTCTCGTCGGCTAAGTATCAGAGGTCATTCTCACGAGACCTGCTTCCGGTTGTTATCCAAGGTAATTTCGATTTTTTTCCAGTTTCATTTTTGTAACACCCTACTCATTTAGGAACTTCACACCAGATTTAAACTTTTTAAAATTCCCGTGATAATACAAGATTAGTGGAAGCTTATGCCTAAAAACTTACTCTGTTGTACTGTTACTATCATCTCTGTTCCCCCTAAAATCACTCTCACTGTAGCCTTTAAGCCCTAAACCCAAAACATAATACATATAGTGTTGTACGGTTACTATCATCTGTGTTCCCCTCAACATCACTGTCACTATAGCCTTTAAGCATGAGACTTTGAGATTTGTTATAACTGATTCCATGATCTGCATTACCTTTTATGAACCTGAGAATTCTCTTTACAACTTCCCACTGATATGCCTTTGGGTCTTCCATAAAACGACTGCTAAACTTAGAGAGAGGTAGTGGTGGGATTTACTTTCTCTTATGTGGATTCTATACAAAGTCTCGGTCCAAATTCCGTTGGTGTGGCAAACGAAGATCATGCGTTTTTCTTGTTTCGCTTAAATTCCGAGAAAATAATGTAACAAAGTAACAAACCAAGGTCTGCCATTTCGAATTCTAGCATCATAGTGTTCTTGAAATCATGAATATTCATGTGTGCTATTATGTAAAGACAAGATCATCCACGTATATACATGCTATTAATATTTTTTTTCTCAGATTTCTTTATATAAAGAGTGTGTTCATGTGAACATTTCTTGAAGTCTTTCTTAATAGCATATTCATCAATTCTGCTATACCATGCTCGTAGTGCATGCCTTTAACCATATAATGCTTTTCTCAAGCGATATACTTTTTCTTCTTTAACCTTCTTTATGTACCCTTGAGGTTGTTCTATGTACACTTCTTTGTTGAGAAAACCATTTATTTAGAAAGCAGATTTCACGTCCATCAGATGGACTTACCAACCTTCTTGTGATGCTAATGCAACAACTAAATAAGCTAGGCCTATGACTGGTGCACACCTCATTGGAGTCTATAAAATCCTGATTCTTTTGTTAACTCATATTGTTGGATTTCTGGAAGTATTATGATATCTTAAGTGAGTAGGAAAAGTTTCGTTTTCTTTTATTAAATATGTTCCACATGACGCTTAAAACTATTTTGAGTGTGTTCTTTTTTACTATAAATGTTTTCGAAACCTGTGGGACGCAAGGTTATTTTAAAACATAGCTATTAACCACATATGGGGTACCATAGGGCACATCATTAAGGGCACTCATGGTGTGACACCTTCTGCGGCGGTGTGATCAATCCACGGCGTCTCCTCACTGTTGGCTTCTAGAGTTATCTTGTTTAGGAGACGTATGGGTTGACTCTAGACTTGTAGGTTTTGGTATGGTGGATGGTAGTGTTGTGCCTCACACTCATCTCACATTTGTAGGATACTAGGATACACTTGTATCTGCATGTCCATTATAAATATGACTGGCTTTTGTCGTAATATTTGTATGTTGACGATATTTAAATGTATGTGTTATGGTAGGGGCTCGATGTGACATTATAGGTGATACAATATGAATTGTTGGTATGATACGTATGGATATTTTATGTTGGTATTTGATGCTGGAAACTTTTTACTATGAATACTACGATATCAAAAGTAGACTTAGAAATTCTGATTTTTGAAAGCTTCGTGTTTACCACAAACATTGTTTATACGCGTTATATTTTCGCACACTAAGCATTTGGCCCAACCATAGTTTTTCGTTCTCTACGGCAAGGTATTTCAAGGGGGCTTAAGGGCAAAGAGATCGAGAGTCGGTATTTTTATTGATTTGTTTTGGGATATATATATATATAAAATATAAATATTCACTCAGGCTTTCGACTCATCCTAAAAAGTCAAGG
>JAUEJL010124953.1:0-11624 GCA_032274825.1 Drosophyllum lusitanicum | reverse complement strand
AAGTATAACCCTTCCCAAATCAACCCAAACAACCCAAATATTTTTCTCTCTCCTCACACTCACAAAAAAACCAAAAATAAAAAAATAAAAAAAGAAAAAAAGAAAAAGCCTGCAACTATCTTCGGCTATCATCAGGTTGGCAGACCCGAGACAAATTTTTTTTGAAGAACCCGAAACCCCCCGTAGGGTGTTCCCGAAGTAACCTGTTCAACCCAAAGGAACCCGAGACCTCTCGGAAGAGGCCTTACGGATAGGCTTAGTGACGGTTGGAAAACTAGAAAAAGATAAGGAAGATTTTATTGCTCAAATAGAACAAATCACAGGTGTCGGTATCTACAAAGACCAAAAAATATCTAACTCTCTAAAATTAGTAACCTATGTTGTAATTATGAATTTGAAAGTTTTAGGTTTTATAATTTAAAACTAGTCCCTCCTCTCTCTCTCTCTCTCAGACACATAAAATATTTTTTTTAATATGAAAAAATAAGATAAAGATAAGGTGGAAAGATGTTTTTTTGTTGGGTTTGAAAAATTGAGAAAGATGAAGAGAAGTGAAAAGTGCTGACGTGATATAACGTTGCTATGACAAAAAGTATGTATACCTCATACTCTTAGTGACGGTATTTCACAATTCAGACCTCAAGTAATCTAAGAGGCTCGTATTGTGATTACACTGATTTTTTTTTTGTGTAATATTAATTTTTAAAAAGGACACGAGTCATAGATTTTAGTATAATTGAGTAGGATACTAGCGCTATAGTCAAAATATCTAACATAACACTTAATGATAAAATAGCTAATATATCTTCGTATACTTCTAAAATCAGAAAGATATATTATGTTTCTATAAATAAATGTTTTCTAACGTTTGTAAATCGATGAATGGATCAAGAAATCAAAGCAAGATCGCCACCTCACTCTTGAAGCTTTTCTGGATCGCCCAATCCCAAAACAATCGCTTCCTTACAATCCCTACAATCTAGATCTACGATCTTCGCCTTCTTCTAAAGGTACAACAATTCTCCATTTTTCCCTAATTACATCTAACTCATTTTCATGTTCTTCAATTTACTAAGTTTACGCAATCCCCAATTTCAAATTTGATTACATTGTTGAAATATATGTGTTTGAATGAAAATTTCCATGTTTACAGCTGTGAATTTCGTTCTTCGATTGAAATGTCGGTGGAATCTGCCATCACCAACAATGTCAATGTCAATGGTGGTTCTGTGTTCATCAATGGCGATATGAAGAAACCGTTTAGGATCTTCGTAGGTTACGATACTCGTGAAGACGTGGCGTATGAGGTGTGCCGATACTCCATCCTGAAACGATCTTCGATCCCCGTCGAAGTTATCCCCATCAAACAATCTGAATTACGAGAGAACAAATATTATTGGCGCGAACGTAATAAACTCGAGAGTACTGAATTCTCGTTCACACGCTTCTTGACGCCATTTTTGGCAAACTACGAAGGCTGGGCGGTGTTCGTCGATTGCGATTTCCTGTATCTCGGCGACGTCAAAGAACTTCACGATCTGATTGATGAAAAGTACGCATTGATGTGCGTACAACACGATTACACTCCGACAGAGACTACAAAAATGGACGGTGCGATTCAGACGGCTTACCCGCGAAAAAACTGGTCGTCGATGGTGTTGTATAACTGCGGCCACCCGAAGAATAAGATTCTGACGCCGGAGGTTGTGAATAAAGAATCAGGTGCGTATCTTCATAGGTTTCAATGGCTAGAAGATGAAGAAATCGGGTCTGTTCCTTTTGTTTGGAACTTTCTTGTGGGTCATAACCGGGTCGTTGATGGCGATCCGATTACGTACCCTAAAGCTATACACTATACACAAGGAGGGCCATGGTTTGAAGCTTGGAAAGATTGTGAATTTGGGGATTTGTGGTTGAAGGAATTGGAAGAATATCAGAAGGTGAAAGAGAAAGAGAAAGAGAAAGAGAACACATAATGAAGATGGCTTCTTTATATGTTGCACATTAAGTGTTTGATAATATGCCCCTAAGGGTTCTTCTTCATTGTTCCCGTAATTGGGGTGAATTAGGCACAATAAATGGTTGATTTAAGGCACGATAAGTTCTTGTAGGGATTTAGGTGTATTGAGCATTTGTTTGGGTGTAATTCTTGTAGGGATTTGGTTGTATTGAGCATTTGTTTGGGTGTAATTCTTGTAGGGATTTGGGTGTGTTGAAATAGGGAACAATAGCTTCCTTTCTTTGTAAGTGATTTTGATTTTTGGCACTTTTTGTTACTGTGTTTTTCAATGTCATTAGATTACGAGTGAAAATCTACAAAATCAACAATATGTAACGTATCTAACTGTCCAGAATGTCGTTAGTTTAAGTCGTTAAAATTCAAGAAAAATATTGTCTAAAAGGACTTCTGTCCTCGGTGCTTAGAAAGCCCTGATAACCTTAGATGCATGATCAATAATTCAAGATAATCTTCTATGCGTTTTGCAAGAAAACCAAGAAAATGTTAAACGATTTGGAAAGAAGTATGATTTATGAGAAAACAACAAGAGAGTTAGAGGTTTCTTGATTCTTAAATGACAAAAGAACTACCTTTCTTAGTTTATCACACAATATTGGAGATAAATAATTCATAGCACCAGAACATAAAATCAAGCAAGTTGTACAGTTTCTATAAACGGAGAGTTTATATAAACACCGGGTATGACCCAGAAATTTGAAGAAAAAGAATACGCATATGAAATGACATAAATAGACAAATCGAGATGCTCGTGAACCATGATACTTATTCAATAAAGCAACATAAATAAACCTCTCAACATAAACAAGTTTTGAAGCTTTAGTTGTGCAAGAGCTTTAAGTGAATCAACTTACTCATGCAACTAAACTTACTAATTATACAACTTATAGTGATAATTTTATATATGCCCCTCTTAAATTACAATATATCTTATATACCCAAAGCATGCTTTAAGATCATTGCACTTTATGCATAAAAACTTATGCTTTGGGTATTATAAGATATTTTACAAGTTAAGAGGGGCATATATGATATTTTTCCTAAGAGTTTCTCTTGAATTAGTAATCAAACTTGAAATGGCGGTGTTGGAGTCCTTGAGAAGCTAACCTGGTTTCCCGTAAAACAACAAAAGAATACGTTTTTTAGTTAGAATTCAAGACTTCGGAAAATGTAGTTGTAAGCCCACATTCATGTAAGAACACAAACGAAACTGAGTGACAACCGACAAGAAGGCCCGATACTAAAAATCTTGGCCATGGGTACGTTAATGTGATGATCAAGAATTGATTTCTCATTAACATTTTGTTGAACACCCTCAGTACAACTATCGATGTGTTGGCTCAAAACGAAAAAAAGTCAGGTACTAATGTTACGTTTTCAAGTTTTATAAGAAAAGGAACTGAAATAATTTATGAGGATATAAAAAAGATGGTATTTTCCTGTCGTTTAAAACTCAAGAACGTAAGTTAAAATTTTGAATAAACATACAACCAAATTGTTATATTCCTATTTGTTGTGTTCATTACATTTTAGTTAAGTTTAGCATCCATATAATATTAAGAATAGATTAGGGTACATTCTATAAATACCCTTGAAGCATAAATATAATTAATTCTAATAATCTAAGCTTTTAATTGAACATAACTTTCTTGTTCTCTTGTCTCTCTATTAACTAATCTACGTCGAGAGTTCATATTCTTTTTTTATTGCTTCAATTACTTGTTGATACTAGACCCATTTAGGCCTACACAAATCAAACACGTGACAAATAATTGAGAAAATACCGAAGATTTTCACTTAACTAGTAATCGAAATCAAGGTTGTAAAACTCGCTAGACGGTACTCGAGCGGCCGACTGGGGTGTAGGGAATAATCGGTCTAGGTGGGGAGTACTCGGAGAATATTCGGATTGAAACTTTTATATATAAATTTCAAAATTATAGGGTATGACACATTTACGGGATTATAGAATTATAAAATAAATACTCAAACAAGTTGTCAACTCATGACACGAGGAAATTAGTTATGTATTAATGGCTTTAATTATGAGAACCAAGGAGATTAAATATTTTATAAAAAAATTTAGGACCGAATTATCTTAAGTTTGACTAAGTTGGGATTGAGTTTTACAGTACTCGAATTCACCTCAACTCGACAAATTCACCAACCTTGTCATGAGTACTCGACCTTGGAAAAGAAGTTTTTCGGCTAGAAATTCTAATTAGAATTGATTTGAAAAAAAAGTGAAAACGTCCAAAACTCCAAATCAAAAATATACAGGCACGTGGATTGCACGTTTGTCTTCCCCATCGTTCAAAAGTCGCCATTGTCTTCTCTGCTCCAAGCAACCTCCCCCAAAGTCTTTCTACTTCGCCTTCATACAGACCAGAGAAATTGCTGAAACTGAACAATACAGCCCTAGGGTTGAGGCATCCTGGTGGTAGCACAATTGACTACACATGGCGGGCACATCCCTTGCCGGATTACAGGATCATTTGAAATTGGCCAGAGAATATGCACTCGAAGGGCTATATGATACTTCCGTCATCTTCTTCGATGGCGCCGTCGCTCAAATCAACAAGTAATATCTCTCTCTCTCTCTCTCTGTGTCTGTCTCATCATAGTTCCACACACATTGAAAATTTGAAACCTTCGCATTATACCTTCTTCCTGCAATTGAGTTGTTAGAACACATCTACGTTAAAAAAGCTAGTCGACTGTTGGATTTGTTTGACATACATTACTGTATTTGTTATTACAATTGTATAGAAATGTAAAACGGAGGAGATTATATTTTGACCTAAGTATTGAAGATCTGTCGGTAGATTAGATGAATTAGAAGCAAAAGAAGTGCTAGAGCTAACAGTATTTGCACCAAGTATTGGATCTGTTGTTTATAGCTACATGTGTACTTGTGTAGTTCTTGCAACTGAGGTTAACCTTGTGCTTCGCTGTGCTGCAGAGCTCTCAACTAACACTTGGTTCTACTATTAGAGCTGAATAGCTGATTGTCTGTATGCATATATGGAAATAAGAGTTAAAGTTCAAGTTTTATTTCAGATTAACTGAATATTGTCTTAAACAAATACTGCCTCCCATGTCTATAACCATATACTTAAACATCAAAACATTGCAACAACCATTTAGAACCAGCACAATGGATATAAAGAATGTGCATATAGTTATTGATGGGTGCCAATCAATATTCACTAACACCCCTATCAAAGTGATACTCAAGAACACTCCACTTCCATGCCCATAAAGGCGACTGATAGAAGAGCATGCAGAAGAATACCAAAACAGTAACAGCCCCTGTAATGTGCAACATTATGTACTTGGAATCATTGAAATGGTATTTCTACTTTTACTTGAATTCTTTCTAAAATATACAAGTTCAAGAACCAAAAAGCACTTTAATAATCAAGATGAGTAAAAGACATAACTTTCTACCCACTCCAAAATTTACAAACACTGAGACGAAGAAGATGGTTACCCACTACAATTGAACCCTTCAATGCTTTGTAATCAAAACTTCACACTGCTTTGTTGCTTCATAATCAAACCCTTCAAGTCTGTTTCATAATATCTTAGAGGAGTCCTGTTATGAACCGTAGTTTGCTCTCCAAAATGATATCTTTTGCTTCACTTAATATATATAAGTATAATTCTGAAGAACTACTGTAAGGAGTTTAAGTTTCTGCCATTTTATTACTTGGTCTTGTTGAAATTCAGCTAGCATCGGATCGAGATTTTTACCTTTCTTTGCTTCCTTTTGATAGAAACATGATTATTTAGATACTGTTTTAGACACGAACTTTTGTTTTCTGTAAGGCATTTGAGCTCTCTCGATGATCCTATGGTTCGTTCAAAGTGGACAAATGTAAAGAAAAATTTATTAGAGGAGACGGAGGTTGTAAAGCAACTGGATTCCGAGAGGAGGTCTTTAAAGGAGACCCTAATGGGGAGAAGGCCTTCTTCTCCTCCAATTTCTGCTAAGAAATCATCATTTGTGTTTCAACCATTGGACGAGTACCCAACTTCTTCTGGTGCTCCTCCCATGGACGATCCTGATGTGTGGAGACCACCAAGTCGTGACACTACAAATAGAAGATCTGCAAGAGCTGGTTCAGGGGGTTCTAGAAAGACATCACAAGATGGCGTTTGGGCTCGGGGTTCCACTACGAGAGGTGGTGCAACTGCTCGAGGAGGGAAGGCTGGTGCTTCTAGCAGGCCTGCCTCAGGAGTTAGAGCATCAACTACTGGGAAAAAGGGAACTGGTTCAGGAAAGTCAAACTCAGGAAAGGATGATGCTGTGGTAAGTTTTGCTGACCTGGATTGTTTCATCACTTAATTTTGTTGATTGTACTTCGTTATATTGGATTATTAATATCTATTTGTTTATGCTTGTTCAAAGATTTCTTATTTTAGAATAACTTAGCCTTGTATAGAGGATTCATCAGTATTTTTGCTAGATAAAGGCTTCCATGGAACTTGCTATTCTTTAGTTATGAATATCCTCTTTGTGTTTGCTTTAGCTTTAGCTTTTAGCATCACTAGAAGAACTTCTCCAAATACTATATTTTTGTACAATTACATTGCAAAATTGAAGATCTGTTTTTCAAATTCTCAATGGTTAGTTTACCTAACATTTAGTAAGTAGATTTTTGATGCTTTTATTTTGGGTTATACTTCTTCCTTTTGTACTTAAAATCATCTTGATGGATGTAGCTGTTATGTTTTATGTACAAATTCCAACGAGTTGGTGGCCTTGTTTGATATTTAACTTGTTTTTTATTTTCTGCTTGACCACTTATTTTTCATATGACAAAAGTGGAAAGTGAACTAGATGAAATTTTTTACTTCAAATATCTAATTTAATTTTCAAAGAGAAGCATAGTAGTGTTTCTGTGAGGAGCAAACTGTTGTGGTTCTCATTTTTTAAGCTGTGATTTCCATCAGAAGATAAGTTACAAACTATGAAGAAACCACAGTCTTGCTGAAAACTTCATACAAATGTAACTTGAGCTCCTTGGTGCTTCCCAAGATTTACACTTTATTTAATTTAGTTGCTATAAAGCGTTATTGGTATTTCTTGGTACAAAAGTTTAATCAAGCAGAGAATTAGATAGCGAACTAGTCATTCTGGGTTGGGAGGTCTTACGCTATTATAGTATTTTACTATTTTAGCTCTCTGGGTAATGTGCATACCATGTTTATAAAATTGTGTGTACACATGTTACATCCTATTGAGTTTAATCCGAGGACTTCCATTCTTATTGCTCATTCATTATGGAAATCAGTCTAGTGAGACTGAAGAGGGGAAGTCAAAACGTGGACAGTATGAAGGGCCTGATGCAGACTTGGCTGCAACGCTTGAAAGGGATGTCCTAGATGCCGCCCCTGGAGTGAGATTTGATGATGTTGCAGGACTAAGTGAAGCCAAAAGACTTCTAGAGGAAGCTGTGGTTCTTCCACTATTGATGCCTGATTATTTCCAGGTATTTGGAATTTTGTTAAACTCATGTTAGCTACTACTAATTTTGTTATTCATGGAGAACGACTAAATATAACAATTCTTTATCTGGGATTCCGATGTCATCCCTAGTCATTGGCTTTTCTTAAGAATAAGGCAATTTTTATGTTTCCTTAGCCATCAACTTTGAATAAGACATTTTTGGATTTTCCCAAATTACGGGGCTCTACAAGTATCGGTAGAAGATACCATTTCATTTTTCTTTATTTGATCATTGTTTAGAGCTAAGTCATGCATTATTGGAGAGAACCTATCTCTCAAAAGTAGGTGTAGGTCATTTTGGAGGCACGGTTGCTCTCTCAAAAGCAACCCGATTTTGTATTTCGTTTACGTCTTTATTATTTTCAGTAAAATATGTGATTCATCGACCGGCATGATATTTTATAGAAAATACATATCCAAGGGCGATAAAATATCTTTTTCCCTCTATTTGCCAGTTTCTAGCTTACTACCGCACCTCTGCTTCAAGAAGCATAGTTTTCGTATATGTGCAGAACCTTGTTTATGTGTGTGCGTGTGTGTATATGTTTTCATGTAATAAGCTTAATCTCTATACATATTACAGGGAATCAGGAGACCGTGGAAAGGTGTTCTTATGTTTGGTCCACCTGGCACTGGGAAGACACTACTGGCTAAGGCAGTTGCTACTGAATGTGGCACCACATTTTTTAATGTTTCTTCTGCCAGCTTGGCTTCCAAATGGCGTGGAGAGAGTGAGCGCATGGTTCGATGCTTGTTTGATCTTGCTAGATCCTATGCACCAAGCACAATATTCATCGATGAGATTGACTCTCTTTGCACTTCCCGTGGGTTAGAGTTTTTTCTTTTCATTCATTTAACTGTTACCTAGAGATTTATACATCTGGCACCTCATGTCCCACTTTATGATGTGTACAAGCATATATGCTTACACACGTTTGTGCACTTATATGCATCTGTGTAGGATACTAGCCTTTTTCTAATTGGGTTGGTTTCATTTGTTCAGGGCCTCGGGGGAACATGAGTCTTCCAGGAGGGTTAAATCTGAAGTTTTAGTTCAGGTAGACGGTGTAAACAACACAGGTACAAACGAAGATGGCAGTCGCAAAATCGTGATGGTTTTAGCAGCTACAAATTTCCCGTGGGATATTGATGAAGCATTAAGGTATGCTTTTCTCTTTATTAAATATCTTTTCTTAATATTTGTTTCTTGATGGTTATTGTTACTATGCGCAGGCGGCGTCTGGAAAAGCGAATATATATTCCTCTACCTAATTTTGAGAGTAGAAGAGAGTTAATAAAGATCAATCTGAGAACTGTTGAGGTAATAAAATCACCAATTTTAACAATTTGAAATTTCCACAAAATTGATCAAGTATAATATTCCCTTTCATGTTTATCAGGTAGCAGATGACGTGGACATTGATGAGGTATCTCGTCGAACAGAGGGGTATAGTGGTGATGATTTGACAAACGTATGCCGCGATGCTTCATTGAACGGGATGAGGCGTAAAATAGCAGGGAAAACCCGTGAAGAAATTAAAAACATGTCTAAAGAAGATATTTCAAAAGATCCTATTGCCATGTGTGACTTTGAAGAAGCTATCTCAAAGGTTCAGCCTAGTGTCTCAGCCGCTGATATTGAACGGCACGAGAAGTGGTTTGCTGAATTTGGATCTGCATAACGGGGATTTGTGAGCCACCCTTTTTGTTTCTACTTTTTCTCACGTTCTACGTATCTTAAAGTGTGAAAATACTTTATTGTTGTTGGTGCATTTATTTTCTGTATCTTTAAGACTCTTAACCTTGTACTATTGTACCATTCTTATGGGACTTGCTATTTAATGATTTTATTTGTAGTCAATTTTACAAAGGATAGTTTCCGTTTATTGGAAAAAAGACCGCTGGTGCACCTGTATTGTTGTTAAGAGAGGACAGAGTGGGTGGCCAAAATGGCGTGGATGAAGCTCCACCGCGCCGTGGTGGGAGTGCTGCCACACCATGGCGGCGTGGTGAAGGGTTGGCGTGGCCAGCACTGCTGGCGTGATTCCTGTGTGGACCGAGTAATCAATGTTTTTTCTTTCTTTTTCCTTTTCTTGCATGGACCGGATATTCGGACGGAGGAAGCTCTAGTGGCTGTGACGAAGAAAACCGGCCTAGAGAAAAAAAAATTGGAACTAAGATTAGAAACCCACTTAGTGTTTAGAAAATAATTGAGGTTTTTCTGCATGTTTTTGTGCAACCTCGTTGCACAAAAATGGTTGATTTTGGTGAGTTCTCTCGAGAAAATGGTAAGAAGCGAAGAATATCTTTGGTGAGATATTGAGATTCACTAGGCTGTCTCAAACATTTTCAAGGCTAAGAAAGAGGCCTCAAAAAATATAAAAACAAACTAAAATATATAAAAACATTGAATAAGAAATTTACAATTGTTTCGGTTTTCACCTTCTTTTGAGTTCGTTTTAGGTTTTCAAAATTTTCTTTTTCTTTCTTTTTTTTGTACATGATAAATGCATTTTGTAAAGCATAATTTATTAATGAATTTTAAATTGATTTAGGTATTCAAGTAAACAAATCACTTAACTTGATATTAGGTGATTCAAATATTTAAGTAAAACACCAATTAACTTGATATTAAGTAATTCAAGTAATTGGTTTTACTAATAAAACTACTAAGCTAATCAACTGATTATCAAGGTCAATTTCAAGTGTTTTAAGATTTCAAATAAATGATACCAACAAACTTGATAGTTGATATCAAGTGACTAAATTTCAAATAAGTGATTTAAAGTAACCAATTAACAAGTGACTCAAATAAGTAAGTGATTTCAAGTAACTAAAACAAATTAATTAAATAAATCGCCTATTTTGTTCCGGAAAGACCAAAGAATTATGGATTAGATAAGTTACAATAGTGGTTCCTTTTTGCGTTTCATCGTTTGCAAAGAACGAAAGGACGAAAGGAGAACCAATCACCAATGACGAAATCAATCGTCTCTACTCCTTCCCCACGTTTCGACTTTTGATACATAGCCAAATCATTTGCTGCGACATTGATTTTGCTTTTCTTTTCCCCCCTACGCGGTCCCTGTGCCTCCGAGATTTCCAAGCCAATTACTATTTTAATTTCTAAGTATATATTTTAGATTTTGAGCCTAAGAAACTGGCCTTTTTTTTCTTATATGCGTGTATATTTGGGCTCAATAAAAGTTCCTATTGAAGTCTGGACTAGTAATATTGTATAAAAATAAAGAACTTTTTATTTGCGTTAATGATCATAAATATTGAACTATCTATGATTATGTTTTATACTGATGATTTTGGGCATATGCATGGAAAGGATTTGTTTGAATTTTTAGTTGGCATAAGAAAGACGTACAAGGATTTAATAAACATCATTCCTCCATGTACACAAACTTTCAAAACAATACCCTATAACTGTGAGAGGTTTAAACGAGAATGAATATTTAGGTGAGAATGAGAGACTTAATCCTAGTTCTTCATTTGATTTGCTCGGATAGTCTACAATTGGCCCTTCATTTTATTCATTACCCAACTATGAATTACAACGAATAAATTGCGACCGTTAGATCTAATAGATCAACATTTAATGAATGGCTAGGATTTATTCTTCCATTCTCACCTAAATATATATTCTCACGTTAATCCTCCCTCTATAACTCCCCATTATGCACAACACTCATGATCCAAATACACATATCAAACAACACCCCAAACCAAATCCCAATTCCCAACCCAAAAATTCACAACCCTCCATGACCCATAACCATCACACACATTCCATAAGATAATTAAACATGTACCCTTCAAAGCTGCTCGATCATTTTTTGGTAAACTCAAATGTATAAATTGTTAGATAAATTTGCACAGTCAACAAACTAGTGATCCGCCCGTTCAACGTCATAAGACACTTAAGGGTCACATATGTAAGTTCCTGTAATCAAGTAGTATTACCACACCCTCAGAGTGAATTTATAATAGTTATTATAAAATTCAGATAGTAAGTTCAGTTTACTTACGCCAAAGAGAGTATTATTCACTAAAGATTTATCTAATAAGTATATATATAAAATT
>JAUEJL010124942.1:0-11625 GCA_032274825.1 Drosophyllum lusitanicum | reverse complement strand
GTAGCTTATCAGATACTGTTTTTAAAATGTTTTGCAGGACGCAGCAAGGACAAGAACAAAGCTCCTGTTTGACTACTAATTACAATAAAAAAACCTTGTGCACATATTACAATATACTGATACTAATTACTTATTTAGTTATTTACAAAGCACAGGAAGTACAAGAGAAACATTAATAAAAAAAATACTAAACGACTTTAACTCGTTTGTACAATGAGATTATGTTATCTTATACTAAAATTATAATAACTTATCATGATGGGAAAAACGCAAACAAGAAAACCGTATATCAATATCCAAAATTGATGGACAGAGAAAATTATTGGTACAAATCAAAATAGAGCCTATGTGAAAGACCTTAATCCCACTCCCACATGTTTAAAAAAACAACAATAAAGGACCTTAATCATAGACCTATGTAATAAGACTCAAATGAATAGACGCACTCAAAAGGTAACGAGTATAAGATTGATGAATATGATTCGAATTTGGTTAAGTAGGTTTTTTATCATTTACTTTATGAATTAGACTACGACTGAGTAAAAAAAACAAAACAAAATAGAGAGATCTCATAATTTCTTGGTCATTTTTCCATTCGTACGGCACTATGCGTAAATCAAAACCAATATTTCTTTTGTAGCATTTCTTTGTTATTTGTATGTTTAGGTTATGTTTTGATTACATGCGTTTGTGTAATATCCTCATATTTTTTTCACATAGTCATATCATCGGTTATGTCTGTGGTTTTTTCCATTTTTAATCTTGGTGTTCTCATATTCTATTGTGTATCTGTATTTCGTTTTTACATGATTCGATACATTTGTTTTACAACAAATATCATAAGAGGACAAGCCAAGCAACGATTGAAATTTTCGAAATATTGTCTGAGCAACTTTTTTGGTATGGATGAAAATGCTACAACTCTTGTTCGGATTGAAGAGTGGAAAGTTTTTCTTTAAACAAAAACTTCAAAAGTAAAAGCTTTTTGAAAGAGTTTTTTCAAAAATAGACTTGAAACTTTTTATGTATAAAATCACCAAAATACTCTCTTTCAACTATTTTACAATACCTCATCATATTTGCCTTTTGTATCATTTTACTTTATTGCTCTAACTGTCAGCTACTTTACCGAAAACATACATACAAATAATAGCTTCAACATTTTGGTTAGTTGATTTTTAAACTTCCATCCATTTTAAACGTTAAAGTTAAAATAGGAATGAGGTTAATTATTATTATTATTATTTTTGTTTTGTAACCGAAAGTAAAGAAAGTGACCTAACTTTAATAGACCAAAACTTGATTCCCAAAATCCCCCAAGTAAGAAAGAAGCAAACGCATTGTGACAAAAAACCATATGCAATGTTAAATCCATGGCCATTTTCCGAAAGTTGATGGAATTTTGAAGGAAATTGTTTCAGAGAATATTTCTACAAGTAACTTTAATTAATTATTAATTAATTAATTAATAAGCATAATAAAGTAAGAAAATATTATCAAGGAAATATGTAAACTTTCAATTGAAAGTAGAAGAATAAAGAGAACATTATTTAAGTAAGTATGTATGAAATAATGACAAGCTAGGAGAAACAATTTCAATCAACTTAGCATAAACTTTTGCTATCAATAAACATGTAATTAAACAGCCAAACAAGTATATTTAACTAATTACACTAATATTATATATGTGTATATATTTAAAAAGAAATTACTCAACTTAAACGTGTTCCTATCTCCAAGCAACCTACACAAGCACAATATTGCCTGTTATTGTATGTTTAACAAAATTATCTAGAGCTTCAAGTTAGAAACTAGAACTTTTAGCTAGTGCTAAAATCTGAAGTTGTATGTAGAAAATAGGAACGGGGTTATAACCTTTTAAAATTAGTATATTGCAAGTTAAAGATATATAGATCGTCTATGTACAACGGAAACGATTAATAAATAATAGTGAACAAGATAAATAGAGAAATATGTAAATAGTAGGGAAGTGAATGATAACACATGGATTTATAGTGGTTCAGTTATATATATTAATGAATTCAACCTATGCTCACTCATTGCTCTTTTATCAAGAGTTGTCTACACTATTAACATCTCTTTTAGCCGGAAGAGACCACTGTTACAACGTCCAACTAATTTCTCAAGGTAGTAATCATCTTAAGAATGTCTCACTAAGAATATAACGATCACCTTTTATGTCCAATTACTCCAAGGTATTGATCACCTTTAACAACGTCTCACTAAGAATGTTAGCGATCACCAAATACTAACAACAATAACAATATGTGATGTCATCTCTACACTTTTCACAACAAGTGAAAGGGCTTACAAATCCATCTTAAAAAATACAAGTGTGTATAATAATATATGATGACCACTTAAAGTGTTTTGACCATTGCACTTGATCTTGAGTTGTTCTTATTTGGATAGAATATTTCCTAATCAACTCAAGAAATCACACTTTAAATATTGAAATGAATGCTCAAAATTACTTTCAGATAGAGATGGAATTTAGAATGACAAATGCTTAATAATAATGACCTTAAGAGTGACTTTTATAAAGGAAGGATTGCAACCTTTGGCTAATTGGCCTATAATCTCCAAGTCCATGTGGATCTTTCTTTTTAGGAATCGGTGCTATAAGAGAAGTGTAGCTCCAAACCGCTTCTCTTTAATTTTGGAATTTGAGAAAAGAAGCTCTGGAGAGGCGTTGTTTTCATCACTTGGACGCGAGAATATAGGGGAGTTGAATTTTGGACGACTTGAAATGTGCTTATTGAATCTATCTTGAAAGAGTTAGAAAGTTGCATCCTTTATACACTCATGGTCATCAACCCACAGCCCGTTCACAGTCACGCCCCGTATGATTCAATAAGCATAGTTCCTATCGACGTCTTTGTGGAAATACTTTCCATTATCATCCCTGTCTATTGCCCATCGGATGTTTTGCCTTTTGTTTTAACACGTTTCTTTTCCCTTGTTCGATGCTTTGAAGGCCGTTGAGCCAATCTATCCTCTCTTGAATATAGGATTTTCTAATTCTCCCGTGCTCGATATAACTAGAAAAAAAATACATTCTTGTACATTTATATTACTTCAATAACGTCTACGCACGAATGGCCTGATGAAACCCAAGTGTTTATTAAAAATAAAATATTTTAGTTTGATAAAAAGTTATTTATTGAAAGGGGGTAAGTTGGATAGGCCATAAAGAGTTTGGTGGGTGAGATTGAGCCATCTCTATCAAGTTAAAACCTTATTAATTTCCAACAAAAGACAAGGTAGACATTAAAATAAAAGCAAGGTTGAGGGAGGAAGGTAAAAAGAGGACCACCATGTGGAAGCAAAAGAAGTAGGGACCCACAATGAAAGGGGCTTGAGAGTGGGACAAAATGGGATTATAAAGAATAATGAAGACTAATAAAGACAAAAAGGAAGATATAAGAAGGAATCCCAAGGGTACCGTTTGTTGGTAACATCACTAGTTTAGCTTAAAAACAACCAAACTTGATTTGATCGATCATTATGCCCTCTTTACCAACACATTTCTATTTATTCAAATCTATTATCACGTCTATCCTTATAATAAACATTTAGGTGAAAAAGAAAAACTAATTATAGCAATCAATTAAATGTTCATCTATTAGATTTTACGATTATAATTCATCTGTCGTAATTTATGACCGTCATAATTAATGGTTGTGTTATGAATAAAATACAGAGTTAAATATAGACCATCCGATCAAATCAAATAAAGGGTCATAAGTCTCAAATTCTCACATAAATATTCATTCTCATTTGAACCTCCACATATATATGTGTATGTGTGTGTGTGTGTGTGTATAAACATGATCAAATGAGAACACCTTTTAAGATGAGAACTTAGAGAACGGTTTATAGCCCTTGGATGATGTTAATTTAATAATTGATATTAAACTTGGTTAATTACGGTATATTGAATTTTAATGATTTGGTTTAATTAAGGTATGTTGATTTTATATCTCTTGTTTATTTAATTAAATGATTGGCCTACAAGTGTTTTCATCGTTCTCTATTTCAAATGTGTTCTTACCGGATCCCTCATCTCTCTCTCTCTATATATGTATGTATATATATAGGGTAGAGATATCGTAAGAGGAAAATATTTGTCAGAGGTGTGGTGTGCAACCCGCACTACGGGTTTTAGATGATAAAAAGTTTTGTTACACACTTGTTTTAAATTTATAAAAACGATATTACTTAGCAGATACTACACACGACTCAGGAAAGTATGACCTGGTCAGAGAGCGGTATAGACTCGGTAAGACCGGATGTCAAACCTCAGGGATAGGGAACTATCAATACGCTAACATCATTGTTGTTTGATCAGCAGATTAATTAGCATGCGATTAACAAGATTAACTAATTAAACTAAATAAAACAATTCAGATTAAACATTGAAGGCACAGAAAAGCAAAACAAATAGATAAAGATTCACTCACGCCTTCGACTCATCCTAACTAGTCATGACAATAAGTATAACAATAAATCAGATAATGAAGACTTGGCGAAGATAACAGATTAAGCAAATAGCATGTTGTTCTACTACTATTTATCAAAACCACATAATCATACAATGAATCATCACTCAAATTATCGAGGCTCTAACTCAACAATCAAACATGACCAATAAAGCAATAGCATATTCAAGTTTCCACTTAAGACATGAAGACCAGAATTCAACTACAGATCCACCAAATTGCGTCCAAATCAAACTACATGAACATACATCTTTTCAAATGACATATCCAGTAGTCCCTGGAACCCGAAAAGGAGTCAAGGTGATTAAAAACAATCAAAACAATAAAAAACAACACACTGACATAAAAGAGGTCTTTACGTGCGCAAGAAGTTATCCCGGCGGCCGTAAGGAAGTATATGCTTGCGGGCGCAAGCAGTGGCATGTGGCTGCAAGGCTAATCTAACAGAACACCTCATTTTTTGTACAAAGAGATCCAATAACACAAACAACCTAGATTTTCATCTAAGATCGTAAACACATGCAAATTGGTACAATAAAGTCATAAACTCATCAAAACTCAAACCACACATGAGATTCAAGATTAAGCCACATGTATTTCTAAATATATAATCATGTCAACCTACCATTTCTAACATAGTTAACATATTTTAAGCATGAAACATGTGAATATGGACATTGAACACTTAAATCAGAGTATTCATGGCATATATGTGAGTTCGTTTCAACACTTAACATACCCAAAAACATTTTATGAATCATTCACGCATATATATAGCATATTTGACCCATTAATATACCAAATCATCTAGATTTGCATCTAGAATGCTAAGGCATGCATAAAACCACTATGCGAAGAACACAACCAACATGGGCAGATCTCAAATTATCCAAAAATATTTTCAAGTGACAATCATGCAAAATGTACCATTTCTAGTAATAAAATAACATGTTATTTTATAAAACGAACATAACATTCTTGAATATCCGCATACTTTGACATGTAATATTACACCAACACATCATCAAACATGAACATGGTCAGATTAAACACACTAACATGATTAAACACACATGTATTGAAGATCAAACATGTTTGTTTACATCAAGTCAACATAAAAATCAAACCAAAGATTATATTGCCATAACTAGCCAAGAATCATCTTGTCCCAAGTGAAATGAGTTTAGCTATCCATATACATCTAAATAAGTACAACAACATCTGAAATACATGGATACATGATCAAAAACTAAAGATGGAAAGATTATACCAAGCTATTCCAAAGTTGTGTATACTTTAACTTGTAAATCCAAGCTTTCAAGTGTTGTTCCATGCCTTCTAGCAAGCTCTCCCTCTTTTGATATCACCAAAGTATGCTTCTGGAGTGTACAAGGTCGTGTGAGAGTGTTTGGGTGGTCAAAAATCCGAAATTATGTATCTTCTTCAAATGGACAGAATTCTGCCTATTTAACTGTTGAAGAAGGGGTGTTTACGGCCGCAAGCAAACCTTTACGGTCGTAAGATGGGCGGTGGATTTGATGTTTCCCAGGTGCAAGTTGTTAATTAGCAGCTTAGTGCATAAGGGGCCCTTGCAGCCGAAAGGGTATTCCTTTGCGGGCGCAATGGGTGATTTTTACCAACTCTTCATTTTCTTCAGTTTTGCACTGGATTTGTCCATTTTTCTCACACTAAGCCCTTTAAAGCATGCATGGTGAATTATAAGCAAATTAGATCATTAAATAGACAATTCACCGTGGAAATGGGTTAAGAATGGGTATTTCGGCATGTAAAACATGCATAAAAATGCATATATCAGTTTATATCTACCTAATTAAATATTTGCGAGCATATTTTATACATTTATTTAAATCATGTTTAATTATCTTTAATTAAACTCTTTCGTTAAATATATTTATATATACCCAAAATGTGGTCGTTACAATTCTCCCCCTTTTAAAAAGATTCCGTCCCCGAATCCGCATAATCAAGCAGCCCGTAAAATATTGTTCCTTTCGGGGTTTGTTTGTTCATTCATTCATCAATCAAATCTTTCGTTGTTATTAGATATTTTCATCTGTTAATTAGAGATTTAGTCTTAAATACAACAAATTAAAAACTCAAGACAATTATACAAATTAAATTTCTAAATCCAAAATCGGAAACCGTCAACCATTTAACCGAATCATCAATCCAACGAACAAGAAACTAAATGATCTCAAAAACATCCATCGATCAAGTCTTTCATCACGTGTGTTCTCTTCATTCGTTTCATTCCAAGATTTAATTTAAAACAACACAACAATTTACTTAACAACTCTTCAATTCAACCACTTCGTGACACCTGAGTCAGCTACCTAAATATTAAATTTACATAAGATTCCTTTTTCATATAGTCATTCCACTCAACCTCTCTTCACATCCCCTTTTTTTATATCTTTCACTACTCAAGAAATAAACCTGTCACTCTACATCTACCTCAAGTAATGCAGGCTCAGTTATCGAGCACAAACATGTCGTGTATTTTCATGATGATGCTGGCGTAATCACAAAAGAATCCCACATGAGTGTCCTCCTCACCATCCCTGCATCTCTCGAGACTAATGAAGTAGTCACCTTTATCAACGATTTTATACTACTTCAATCATCATTAATGTCCGTATTAAAATATGGACATCATGTCCTTCCCTGAGTTATGTTTATTCCGACCATTAGTATTCAAGAAACCGCCATCTATATTCCTTTACCGACTTAATCTGTTATTAACAAGCTTAGACTACAATTCTTTGGTTTTCTAACCTAAATTTACAAAAACTTTCATTTGAGTCCATACACGTCAAACCTCTACCTTAAGTGTAATTCAAAACAACCTTGCTGACCGTAATAGATTTATCATATCTATCTTCCAGAAGGACATCTACATTGCCACATTCTTAAGATCTACATCAATTCCACAAGTGCTTATATTAAGCTTCCCTTACACCGCTTAAGTTTATTATACTAATACCACCCGGGCATCGTCCACCCACCTTTCTTATACCTGCTTAGAATCATTTTTCTCATACTGACTATCATCTAAAATACAATTAAGGCAACCATCAAAATAGTCCTTAAGAAATCCCATTGCCTAAACTTATGCCATTACTACCAAAGGATGGGAAACAACAGATCATATAAAGAAATAAGTAGCAAATCAAACACTCATTCACTCACCCTTCTCTCACTTAAAAGTCTTGTTCAATCCTATTCGAGCTGATCTAGCCGTGAGTCCAAGTGTAGGTCTCAGCACTCCGTTCACTCACAGTCTGGTTCTGATACCAACTTGTAACGTCGGGTTTTCTCAAAAATCGTGATTAACTTTTTCTTTATTATTTAATCAAACAGTCGCAATGGAATACATCATTAAAATCAACATGTCGGCCGATTAAACCGTTTATGAAAACACAACATTGCGAACTCATTAATCATTTCCATGTTAATTTACAAGTCGGTAACGGTCTACAAATAATCCTTCCAGCAAAACTTCCCTCCTCACCAATCACATCCAAGCACCTACACGAGTATCGGACACCATTTCAAAAGAATAAGTGTCAGCTAACATCTCGTGAGTCAACAGTAAGTAAACCAATTTTAAAAATCATATTAAAACACAAATTAAAATCATAATTAGATATTATAATATATACCCAACCCGTTCATGTACGAGACCCAAACCTAAATCCCTAATCATATAACACTAAATAGTCAAGTATATCTTATCACAAAATGGTTATAAAACATATCAATCAAATAATCATTCAAACCGAATCAAGCGTAAACAACCATCATATATCATAATCATATCTTTCGTATGTAATTCATCCATATCCACCGTTATATCATTATCGGTCTTTATTAATCAATGTTAGTAAATGTATTCATCTACCGCTTGTAACCGTGTGTCCTTATGTAACACCCCAAATTTATAAAGTTATAAATGATTAAATGGTTTAAAATAATGATTCCGAATATATCCTCATTGGAATTATAGATATCATATGGATAAGTTGTAAGTTAGTTAGGGGAGCGGGATACCTGTGTTTTAAAGGGACCGATCCTAAGTACGGCAGCGCGTTTCCTTATCTTTCTTTGTTTCTTTCATTCATACACACACGCCCCTCAATAATTATGGAGAGGAATTTGAAGATCAACCAAATATGTTCATGTGAGAATTGGGACTTTGATCGAAGATTTAGCAAAGAAAGATTAACATCTATAATTTGGAAATCAAGAATTAATCAAGTAAGTTCTTATCTCTTTTAGTTGAGTTCTTGGTTAAATCCTTAGATTGTGATGTTTGGATTTTGAGTTTGATGCTAAAAGGTGCTCAAAAGGTCCCAAAACAACCTCTATAAGTGTTAGAAAACATCTAGGAATTGATTTGAATGGTTTTAAGTCGGATTGAGTTCTGCAAACTGCGTTTTTGGTTTGTACATACATCGTGATGCCCAACAAGTCACGACGTGATGCCATACAGGTCGTGCGACCAGGTCTGCAGCAAGCAGTTTTGTTGTTTTTCACGTGTTGATGCTTGGTCTATAATTATAGGTTGAAATACGGATTAAAGACATTGTTGGAAGATAGTCACACATCGTAGGTGAGTACCTCAACATGGTACTTAGAGATATTAATTATATGTAATTGTGTATATAAAATACTAGAGTAAGGTTTATTACATGATTGTTGTTATATGTTGATACCAAGAGCGTTACCATTAACTAATTGGTAAAGAATATAGAGTTGAACACAAAAGTTACTAGACATGTGCATAGTTGTATGTATGAGACGTAGGATAGAAATTCACGTTTAAGACCAAGGTTGGAATATGGTAGTATTATACAAAATAATGAGAAGTGAAATAAGTGATTAAATAACAAACGGTGATGATATGTATAGCTATATAATTAAGGGGAATGAACCCTTATAGATAACTAGTGTTTTAAATATTGTATATGTGACCATATTTGTGATATCTTTAGATTACCAATGTAATTATGTGTTCGATAACTGAGTATGTATCTATATACAAAGTAATGTGAATATATTGCCTTTCTTTTATGGTATGTTTGCAATGTTAAAACAATATAGAATGTGTGCTAAAACTACTTATATGAGTTAATATGGTTTTATATAAATTATGGAGATTGTAACTTGGTACCAAGTAAATTATGGAGGGAGACCCAATATATGTGTACTATTGGTTCTCTACATTACAGCTTTACAGATTTACAGTTACAGTATGATTATGGAGATACAACTTGGTACCAAGTAAATTATGGAGGGAGGTCCAATATGCATTACTGGATCTCCATAATACAGTTGCACTACTCTATAGTGATACAGCTTATATTGCACTGTTCTGCAGTGGTACAACTTATATTGCACTGCTCTGCAATGGTACGGATTACAGTATTACAGTTACACTATTTTGCAGTGGTACAACTTACAGTTATACAGCTTACAACTTTAAATTACCATTATATATGTGACATGTGATTATATGTTCAGTATGTTACAGGTCGTCTACTTCGGTAGCGGGCAAATGTGTAAAGGTAAGACTACCGCTAGTGTGCTACGGTAGCATTCCATGAGCATTCAGTGTGATATGATGAGATTATATTTACATGTTAATTATATCATTTGAGTGCTTAGTGGAGTTGCTCACTGGGCTTTTTAGCTCATTCCTATTGTTGTATATTCTTTTAAGGTATTATGGCAGATGAGGCTTCCATGTGGACATCATAAAGAGTTTTTGTGCAACATCAAAGGAAATTGTTTTTATATTATACTTTAGCTTTTTAAATGAGTAATATTGGAAAAGTTATTTTATTGGAATTTCCTTATTGCACGTTTAAAAAAATAGGTGTTACACCTTAGAGTTTACCTAAATGGTGTCTAACCCTTTAAAAGAAACCCCGCTCACTACTCGCGTTACTTAGACTACTCGTGCACAGAATGGGTAGCTACTCCCTTGTGTACGCGAACCCCTAAGAACCCGACCGCTTGTTCTACTCCGACTACGCAAGGTATAAGTACTTTGCATTGTCATTTAGTCTGTAAGTACAAACGAAGGCCAACCGTCCATATCCTCCTCACACACTCGTGACGTTCTGCATATGATCTCAACGGCACAGTCACACATCACTCCAGTATGAGTCTATAAGGACCCATACCACTTGTCACCAAAGTCCTCTAGAAGACCCGGTGACCCGTCTAGCTAACATTTTCATGCTAGAAGACATCAACTACCTACTAGGCCCGTAATGTATTATCATATAGGAACTACCCCCGCCCTCTAAGGAAATCAGATATTCATTTGTGATATTCTTTCATTAATTAATCATATGGTTAGTTTTTGGCACTCGGTTTACATGGATAAATTACCTATAAGAGTAATCAAGCTACGGAACTAAACATAATATTAATAACGTGTGACGCGTCGTGACCCCTAATCTAACACGCCGCGACGGGTCCTAGCCATCGAAGCCTGCCACGCCAACAAGCTGCGCCATCCTCCTTAACTTTCACGCCATAATTCTTCGCCATCCACAATCTCATAAGGGTGCCAATTTCCCAATTGCAATTTCATAGAAGGTTGATTTAGCTTATCACCCATTCACAAAACAGTTTGCACATGGAGGAAATCGCAAATTAGCCCGAACAAGAAAGAATCATAAATCAACTCTACCATGGAATCAAAAATCATTCCTTAAGCATCGATCGCAAATTGACTTCATCAAGAGAAATCGCAAATTCAAGTCTTACCTCCTAGAAATCGTAAATCAACCTAGTTTGGCCAAATCGAAACTCTCAGATCTTCAACCATTCTTATCGGTCGATGAACTAGGTCTTAGAGTCTGCGAATTGATTTCTATTTCTTAACCAAAATCAATTATTTCCATTCCATTGTTCATAGATTTCATTCTAAATCAAAATCTCAACATCAATTTCTTAATCATCAAAACCCAATTGATTGGTATTCAAAACCCATGACTTCGAGGGGGGGGGGGGGGGGGGGGGGGGGGGGGGGGGGGGGGGGGGGGGGGGGGGGGGGGGGGGGGGGGCG
>JAUEJL010124931.1:0-11625 GCA_032274825.1 Drosophyllum lusitanicum | reverse complement strand
CTTTGAAAACTTTCGTGTGTTCGTTATACTAAAACTATTTCCGCACTTTGATAATAATCATTGTTAGTTTTATACTTCGTTAGGAAAAACACTTTTTATCTAAAATTAAACTTTGAAACACAACATAAGTGTCAAAATTAACTGATTAAGATAGTAGATGAGAAAAAAGAATTAATAGTTAGGTAAGAAAATTTAGTAGAAAAATATAAAAAATTTTGCAGTTTTATTATCCAAGTCATTGACTCTTGATGCCATACATACACTACTGGATTCTAAGGGGTTGTTTGTTTGCTGCTTAATAGAACCATTTAGCGTTGAATGATGAATCATTCAGCATTCAAAGTGTTTAATTGATGTCTCTGATTGACAACTGTACCGAATGATTTAGCATAAAGTTGTTGAATCATTCTACCTTAATGTGCATTCTGAATTATTAAGCATCAAATATTTTACCTAATACTTCTTCTTTCACACGTTGTCTTGTTAAACTTTATAATATAATATATCACTACTAAGGCTAAAATAATAATTTGCATCATTCAGATTGTTCATTCAGAACCTTTATAAAACAGCGTGTCATATTCAGAGGCTAATTTATTCAGAGCCTTTGAATTATTCAGACTACAGAATCATTTAGTGTTTAATCTTTCTACAGCCCCTAAGTCATACTAGGTGGTCATTATTTTTACTTTTTTTAAAAATTTTGCATGCTCAAAATTTGGAGACTTAATCAGGATTTGCATGATTGCACATATGAGATAGTTTTTTCTTTTGGTGTTGATTTGGACTAGATTCGTCTCAAATATTTTTGGGTGAGGGTAAAACTAAAAAAAGGCTTCTGAAAATACCAAAATATATAAAACACTGAATAATAAATTTACAATTGTTTATGTTTATAAATTTATCAATTGACCCTCTTTGAGATCGTTTTAGCTTTTCAAATTCTTCTCTTTTGTTTCTTTTGTAAGTATAGGATAAATGTATTTTGAAAAACATGGTTTATTAATCATATATAAAATGATTCAAGTATTCAAATAAGCAAACCAATTAACTTGATATTAAGTGATTCAACTATTTAAGTAAACACCTCAATTAACTTGATATCAAGTGATTCAAGTAACCACTTTAACTAATAAACTAAATAACTACTAAACTAATTAATTAATTATCAAGATTATTCAGATAATTTACAAGTGTTTCAAGATTTCAAATAAGTGACACCAACAAACTTGATAGTTGATATCAAGTGATTAAATTTTAAGTGAGTTAAAGTGACCAATTAACAAGTGACACAAGTAAGTAAGTGATTTCAAGTAACTAAATTAAATTAAACTAATAATCAATAAGAGTTAAAGGAGAACCAATCGGTTGTACTCTCTCTCCCTGACTCCTCGACTTGTTATTCATAGCCAAATAGTTTACAGTGACATTGATTTCACTTTACTTTCCCCCCTATGCAGTTGCTATGGGTCCGAGTTTCCAAGCTGATTGCTATTTTAATTTCTAAGTCCGTGTTTTAGATTTTGGGCCTAAGAAATTGGGCATTTTTCCATATCTGTCTATACATTTGGGCTCAATAAACTTGGTTATATATGCACATATATATATATATATATACACATATATATAAGGGTCTATACTAACCATGGGTCTCAAGTAGCCATAGGCTCTGGGCGGTTGCCCGAGTAACCTGGCCCTTAAGACGGTTCTGATTTTGACTTATTAGAGTTAAATTGGCCTATTTATTTAAAAAAAACTAAGGGGTTGTTTATTTTTATTTTTTTTAACAATATCTTAATACATTTTAATCTAATTTAATAAGAGGTTTTAAGATGTAAAGACTATTTTTTTCCTATTAAGATCTAAAAACATTTTAAAATCCATCAATGAATCAGAAATAAAAATATCTTTTATTATCTTTTAACAGAATTCACGATTCATTCTTCTATAACAGTCTGACCAATAGTTCGCGCCAACATCTGCTCATCCGCTCCTCTACATACATGGAATTCTCCTCCCCTCGGTCGCCGCCAGCCACCGCACGCCACCGCGCATCTCTTCCTTAAATATTTTGGTTTTAAACCACTATAGATATTTTTATTAGAATATTATATTTTATAATTAGAAAAGTTTAGATTTTTGTTAAAAATGCAATAGTTGAATATAAATATTATAAAACAGATAACTATAAACATTCAGATGTTTCAAAAAGCAAACAACAAAATATAAATGAACATCTCTACGTCACAGCCACTTGTTAATGTTCAGAAGTAATATTCAGATTTAGACCCATAACCTCTTACAAAAACAAATGACACCTAAGAATACAAAGATACGAGCTTATAAAACAAATCATGTTCAATTAAGGTGGTGCATGTTAGAAAAGTATTACCAACTAAACAAGTAATTCCACATTTAATTAATTGTCTTTGTGGTGTGGTTTTCCCATCAAAATCATGCTTTAACACAATCAAACACGTAAAGAAATCATTATCCGCCTAATTACCTTATATATCAATTTGCCAACTAAACCTTCAAATTCTCATGAGATTTTTAGGGTTAATTTTGTAATATTACAATTATATCGTGAATATTCAATTTTTCTGATTAACAAAGATTTCAATTTTGAAATCTCAAAATTTTCTAATTTAATCTAATAAAAGCTTTTTTATTGATTGAAGTACTTTAACAAGGTTAAGGGTTCATTTAAGGGAGCTGATTTGCACATCAACAGATGCAAGCAGTTAATAACATATGTTATAAGTTGATAATACATAAAGTAGTTATGTATAGATAAACTTTTATTTGTACGAATCACTACCTTTTATTCAAGCCAAGATACTCAACAATGATATATGTGCAACTAATGTTGATTTTGAATGCTTTTGAGTTTCGAAATAAACACACATTAAACGAAGCTTAAACTTTTTTTAGAATAACTTATTTTATAATTTTTTGAAATAAAAGAACTTAGTGAATAAAAGAGCTTTGAAATAATAAGTGTGGTAAATTCTTTCTCCTCCACTTTAAGGTTTACTAACTCGGTTCTCCTTCTCTTCCTTCTTTCTCTATATCTCTCTCTTCTTCTCCTCTCTCATCCCCTTTCTCTTTCTTCTTTTTATCTCTATCTATCTCTATTAATATATAATAAAATAAAATAAAAAATATGGTAATGATTGGGAAGGGGAAAACTAAGGTTGTATAAAAGAGAAAGAAAGATGATGTTACGGTGACGTGGCATAAAGGAAGGAAAAGATAAAGAAAGAGTATAACGGATGATATCAATCCCCGTGTTCGCGCGGGTTAGATGAAAGCTTGTTACTAATCAATCTCTTGAATCCACTTTTTAGTCACTTTTTCCTCCTAAAATCAATATGATCAAATCCAGACTGACAATACTATTTTTATATCAATTTACATATATTTGTCATTCACAAATGTTTGTTTAAATAAATAGTATTTTGAAGTGGAGTTGATTTGTACAAAATAAATTTTGTTTATATATAACAAATACAAACAGTAAACAACACATAGTACAACTTAATAAAGCATAGAGTTATTGTGTATGTTGAATTTTGATGTGTACGAATCATCACCCATTTTGAAGTAAATGTCAATTATCAATTGCATTAGCGTGTGTGGTTGTTTACCGCGCGGTGGTCAACAAATTAACCACACCATCGCGCCATCCTTCATTACCTACGTGGAGTTCTCTACATCCCCATATGTACGTGGTTTGCTTTTATGTTTTTTCTTTTCTTTTTTTATTCTTGAATTTTAATTGGTTATTAGATAATAAGTCGGTCCTATAGGGTTGGGAGTTATATGATATATATGATCATTACGTGGCTAAATGGTAGGTTAAATGATAGGAGAAAAAAATTGACGTGATAGTGCGATGAGTATGGTAGGAGGTAACACTCTTAAGACTCTTAGTGAATGAAAAGTTTTCTCTTCCTTTTTATAGGCTTTCTTAGGTTTAATTAAAATAAATAAATAACCAACATAAAGTAGGGGAAAAAGCAAAGCAAGTTTGATGAATTGTAACAATATATCCTTATCTAGTTTGGTATATGCGAAAACGTGGCTTGTGGGTCTCTCAATAGTCCATAGTTATATTGACGGTCCTTAAAAGCATGAACAAGTTTAAACTTCCACTCAATGAATTGCTTTTGGGGTGTGTGTGTATATATATATATATATATGTTCAAGAATGAAACCACCTCTAGATGATCTACAAAGTATATGTTACAATTTTAAAGAAAGAGATGATAGGGAAATTAGGGTTCTTTAGATTCTGGTTTATTTCATTTCTAGGGTTTGTTTTGATTAATGGATTTGTTGGTGTTCAAGCATGGAGCAAAGAGGGACATGTTATGACATGCAAGATAGCACAAGTATGTATAAGATAGATATACTAGTTGTGTTTAGTTATGAAAAGTTCTATCTATTTTCTATAAAAGTTTGCTAAGAAACTATGAAAACTAAGAACATTTTTAGTTATGTGGTTTTTGAGATGTTTTCTAGAAAAAGAAATATTCATCATTTTTCTAGACAATTTTTTCAAAAAATTCCAAAAACAATTTTTTACAAGTAAATATATCATATTTCTGATTTCTATCCATCATTAATATATATTATGAGCATTTTGGTATATATCCATATAAACCTAGTAGTGATATTAGTATTTTCTCAAAGCAATATATATATATATATATATGATACAAATTTTCTTTTTCTTTTTTTAGAAAAAGTGATATATATCCATTTTTGTAGAGCTTTAAATGATACAAGTTAAAGTTTTGTTTTTCTTTTTCAACTTAGTTGAGTCTAATTTCCAACACTATTATCATATCATTGTTCACCAGCGACATAAAAATAATAATCGATTAAAGAATACTGACATGAGGATGGGATGTTAGGATTTACTTGTACCAGATGCAGCACATGTTGTACGTATGTTGTTGCCGGATTATGTGAACGGCAACTTATCAGCATTGTGTGTGTGGCCGGACCAGATCCGTCACTGGTATCGCTACCGCTGGAGTAGTCCTCTTCACTTCATTGATACCCCTGATAATGCTTGCTCCTTTGATTATTCAAGTACTACCTTATCTCTCATATCAAAATGCTTTATTAATTCAAATTCTATTTTTTCAAGATAATTTGTTCACTACTTTCAAATGTAACTTATAAACGTTGTACAAGTCATCTGTTATTATTTTTAATACGCTTTGATATCCATACCATTTTCTCTAGACCTACACACCTTCATCTAGGATATTGTATGAGTATAAAATTGGATAGATTGATACTTGACCATTGTAATCTAGGTCTAGGATCAAAAGTCGGATTCAAACTTTATTCTTGTTTAGAGCTGGCGATTAAAACTCAATTCTTTTCCCAATAATTGTTGAAAAAGAAAAGAACATTTAGATTTTTACAAGAGAAGAATGAGAGTTTGTTTTTCGCTATAATTAAAAGCAGGAGGAAATTATTAGTGTTGCTAACAACAGCAAACATTATTGCACTTATATATCACTTATACACGAGAAGGTGTTTTGATCATTTTAGTGTTTTAATGATTTAAATAATCATTTTGTTGAGTACTTTTCCACATCTGACTAGTACGACTCTGTAATATACTTAATAAGGATCCCGAGATACTTTACTAAATATATTTAATCAATTAGTTTTGAGTTAAACCCTACAAACTTATACATATTAGTATTTTAATGATCTAAATGATGTATGGATGTAACATCGGTTGTTAATAGCAAAATTATTCCCTTTAAAATAAGTTATAAACATTTTATCACTTTTCTAGTTTCTTTTGACACATTTCTGACCCATTCTCGTATAAATATCATCTCCTAACATGTATCATCGTAGCATTGTACCAAATTATAATATATGAAGAATGTTCAATATAGTCCATATTTAATTCAAAGTTCTAAGAGACTAATTTTACCCTTTGGATTATTGGTATCAATAGTTTTGATTGCACTTTAAAATTTTTGGCGGAGTGATATTTTCATAATTCACATGTGACTTTTTACAAATCACATGTGATTGTATACTGAATCACCTGTGATTTAATATTAAAATTTTAGAACTATGTTTTTATATATGGACTTTATTGAACACAACTCTTATATATCCACCAATTAATTAATGATTTTTAATTACAATTTTAATTAATTACCTCTTGATCATATATATATATTTAGGGGAGGGTTCAAACGAGAACGGTTTTTCATACGAGAACCAATCTTGGCCGTTCATTTTGGATAATGGAATTCATGGATGAAGAGCATGGGGGGATTGAGTGTGCCAGGGTGCATGTAAGGAATTCATGGGTGGGCAATCCAATTGAAGGAGGGGAATTGGACGGCTAAGATTGGTTCTTGCGGTTCTCGTACAAAAAACAGTTCTCGTTTGAACTTTTGCCTATATATATATATAGGTAGCTAGCAAATTCCTAAGAAAATTACACGTGAGACTCTTGCATAAGATTTTTACACCAATTTAACTAAAAAAGCTTTCTATACAACTTGCCTTTAATATTTAGCAAAAAAAAAAAAAAACTATTTAACTTTCCTATTAAAACCTAAATTAAAGTATTTTTTTTCCTCAAAGATCTTAAACATCATCTGATAACCTTTTTTCATGTGTCATAAAATGTATGTTATATCAAATTTAAACAGATTTAATGCTTCAAAAAGGGTCTACCCTTATCTATGTTATCTAGCTAGATTTTGCTTACTTTACTACTTAAGAAAAGAAATATTTGCAAATTGTCAACTTTCTTAGGCCACCCGTATACGGTAATCTGATTGCCTTCGGGTAGATCGGTTGTTCATCGGGTAGCTTGAGGAACACCCGTATGCCCTACCTTCGGATAGGTGTTTGATTTCTTCAACCAAATATCACCCGATCATTTTTTTGTACTGTAAGAGAGAGTAAGTGAAAAAAAAAAATTAGGTTAATTGAGTTAAGCTAAACTTTAAGTTTTGGTGTAGAAAGAGAAAAGAAAAAAAAAATAAAACTCATATAATATTAAGATAAGAAAGAGAGAGGAAGGAAACACTATGCACATGATTTTATTAATTTTTAAAAGTATAAGAAAGAATGATCTATTAATAGCCACCTGAAGACATATAACGTTTGCCAACCACGTGTCTCAAGGGTTTGCTTCATGATCCATATGGGTCATGGCACGTTCAGTATGAAGACCTTTGAGGGACCATTTTGTCAAATATGAATAAAACAAGGTTCAAAATGGCAAAGTGTAAGTAATTTGGAGTAAAATGCAACTTTAGTCCTCCCCTCAAGCATTCGCCTTTTTATACACATACACGCTTTGGTTATAGAGTTGAATATCAAAGAAAAAGCCGTAGTTTTATTATCTTCCCAAAAATAATTCAGGGACCCCAGTTCGATTTTCCTCTGCAATTTCTCGAAAAGGTTAGTCTTCTTCAGTTACATCATCGAAGATCGTTTGTTCAATTTGTTTTCATTAAGTTTTTTTTTTAATTCTATTTTGTTCATTTTTGCATTTGTTGGGATGATTTTGAGGAAACGAAGCCGATATTTTCTATTTTTTCTTTATTTTTTCATATGGGGGCTGGTTTATATCAATCGGATTAACTTCTGATCTGAGTGTTTTGAAGTTGTTATGAGTTAAAAGTTTACTGTCAGTTTTTTGTGGTTGATTGTGCTGTGAACCAAAAAGCCCCAAATATGATCGTTATTTGTGGAATCATCCTGTTTTTAATTTTGATTATATGGGTGAGGGAGGGTTGAAGTTGGGACTTTGACTATTGATTGTATTTAGGTGAGACTTGATTATCTTTTAGAATAATCGAATTTAAAACTTTGACTTAATTGATTATATGTGGATGAGACTCGGTTGATCATCAATCAATCAAATTCAAATACTTTCTTCTATCTCTTGGGTGTTGTTTGTTTCTGTTTGAATTATTTTAGTTCTTATTGAAGTGCAGTGAGATGGCTAAGAGTTTATTCAAACAAGAACATGATCTTGGTATGTATTTCTTTGTTATACCAATGTTTCTCTATATGTTTTCTTGTTTTAACCCCTTTTGCTAGTTTGGATTGGAAATGGAACAGTTTTGTTGCAATAATCCAAGGGTAACATTGCTTCTTAATGTTAATCTCACCAGGTTATTTGTTTCAATTTTTTTCAGAGAAGAGACGTGCTGAGGCTGCAAGAATTAGGGATAAATATCCGGATAGAATTCCGGTATGTATTGTTCTTTTTTGTTTGTTTACCCATAGAGCTATTGAGATACTCTATCGTTCTTTTTTGTTAGTTTGGATCTTGCACGATATCTATGTTTTCAAGCTTTAAGGTGATAGTTTTTTTACCTTTTGAGGTCAAACTGAATCTGTAGCTTATGAAACTCAAAATTGTTATTCGTTTCTTCTTGGGCTGAATTTCATTTGGTCATTTCAAGGTGATTGTTGAGAAAGCAGAAAGAAGCGATGTTCCCAATATCGATAAAAAGAAGTACGTAATGTATTACCTTTTCCTCCCTTTGAAATTTTGTTGACATGAATCTTACGAAATTTGGATTTGATTAAAAGTGATTCAATTCTGATGGTTCTAAATACAAATTGTGGCTTGAATTTGTTATATTTTAGTTCTAGTCAATGGTTGTGGTAGGGTGAGTGACCTGAACTAATTGGAAATTTGCAGGTACCTTGTTCCGGCTGACTTGACAGTTGGTCAATTTGTGTATGTAATTCGTAAAAGGATTAAGCTAAGTGCAGAAAAAGCTATTTTCATATTCGTTGACAATGTCTTACCGCCAACAGGTAATGTCTCCACTTGTACCAATTTTACTTCTAGTGCATTATATGTTGACATATACATTAATGTTTGAGATCAAACCTATCACTCTACACAACAACAAAAAAAAGACCAATATTGATTTTATTGTTAACTAAAACACAGCTTATTCATATTGGTGATCCTATGTGAACTTCGTTCAACATAACTTCATGTCAAAGATTTTTAAAAATCTTGTGTTGTTAAAAGATTAAACGCCATTGATTGTTCATTGGCAAGTTCAAAATTATGTATTGTTGATTCTGTTCCTTTATTGTACTGATAGTCCCTATATATCAGTTTTCACTTCAAATTTGGTGCATGTTAGCAGCAAGCAGTTATCACGTTCTTCACACATAATGGGCATTTTGGTCTTTTTAGTGCACAAACAAAATACGTCATGTTGTTCATGTCCTTATAAACTATATAGTCTTATCAATTTAAATTTTCTTTGAATTTCTCTTGATTTTGTTGGTGGTGTTGAAGATTTACCGAATCTTCAAATGTGTTCTTGAATCATCAATCTCTAACAACAATCGCCACCATCTAGCAACCACAATCACCCCCAAAGTTATGATCTTTTCTTGAATATGGACAGATTCAAACTCAAGCACATGAGGCATACTTTTGAACAAATTCATATAATTTGAACAAATTCATATAATTTGAACAAATTCATATGCAACAATAAAACTTACCAAATCGAACACATGCAAACAAATGATGAATCGTAATTCAAAATCCAAATATGGAAATATAAATCTGAATACAGATCCCAAACTAATGGAACCCTGAGTTGAAATCAGATACAACGTAGGTGATCTCCAACACCACAGTACCACACCTTCACTAGATCTCCAGCTACCATTAAAAAGCAATGCTATAAATTTCCAGCCAAGTATTGCTTTAGCACAACAATTTATTTTTGTACACCTAAGTCACTGAACTTGTAAAACGTGTTCCACCTTTGTAGCTAATCTTTCTTTGTTTCTATTCTCTTGTGTAGTTTCAACCATGAAAGAAATACCTTTCATGAGTTAAGATGATTAGTGCAAATTATTAATTGTATTGATGTCAAACACAAATTTGAAGCCTTTCTGTTCTACTTTTAAAGGTTAACCACTAACTAAACTGCTAGTTCAGGTTAACTGAAATGAGGTCACAACTATGTTACATTTTTTTGGGCATAAACCGCTAGTTTATGTTTTGTTTGGTTGTTCTTGAAGGGACAATCATGTCTGCAATATATGAAGAAAAGAAAGACGAAGATGGTTTCCTTTACGTTACTTACAGTGGAGAGAACACATTTGGGCATCAGTTGTGCAGTGAAGGACTTCACAGTTCACTGGTACATTGTTTCCAGTATTTTCTATGCCAATCATAACAACATATGTTACGGACGTCTTTCATCATCAAGTTTATAAGACGGTACAAATGTTTGTATATATTCTAAACACAGAGACACCTGCTGTGAATCTTTGTTAATAATCATCTGTGTTCAATTCAATGATTTCTGTCTCTCTTTTCTGATATCAAAACTCCAAAATGGCATGTATGCTAGCTTAGTAGCTTGTGAAGATTTGATTCTTGATCTAGTGGACATTCTTGTTCTTGGATTTCAAGATATCTACTTGAGATGCAGAATGAAAAAGAGCTAGTAAGAAAATCTTTGTAAGGTTGACCACTGGACTAATGGAGGGTTTTAAAACCAGCCAATCCGTGGGGCGTCCTTTGTATATCATTTGCTTTGACACCAACCCCAGTTCTCGAGTTGTTTTTAGGAAGGAAAGGAAATGAGTTGGAAAGAGACCCCTCTAAAGGTGTTCTTGAGTTTTATTTAAGGAAGGAAAGGAAATGGAAGGATTTGGAAGGGGAGTTTAGGCTTATTTTGATCCCAAATCTATCCTCCCAATTTTGAGATGATTTGGAAGGAAAGAATTTCCTTTCCTCCCCTTGTTAAACTCGAGAACAGGGCGTAAGAGCGTGGGGGGTGGCCGGTTGTTTACGTTATTTCCCCTCAAATTACGTAGATTTGTAGATTTCCAGTTTAACAGACGAATTTCAAAGCTTCGAGTCAGAGACGGGATTATGATCATAAATTCGAACTAGAGTTTGTTTTCAAATTCAGCAAAAGAAAAATGTCAAAATGATTAAACTGAATCAAAAAATCCAACAACCTCGAAAACAAACTCGATGAACACCCCTACGTTACACAATCCAATTGGCCAAAAGAAAACACCAAATGTTGTTAAATGATGTGTATGATTTTCATGGTCATTTTAGATTTTTTTTTATTTTAATCAAGTTTCGTGAAAAAGTGTTGCTAAATTGACACTCTTAAAAAACATCCAAATCAAGAAATTAAACTGCAATACATTGTTTCCATATTGTCATAAATATTACTTGGGATAATTAATACAAGTTACTTTTCAGATTCTTTTTTGATATTGTTTCTATATTTTCTTCTAAATTTTAGTTACAATTATGATTACAAGATACATATTAAATTCCTTTTTGTGTAATAAACGCTTCTATAACAATTAAATGTTTAAAATCGATTTTTATAAATTTAACTAGAAACTAAACAAAATTCAGACTATAGATCATAAATTCAACCTGCACAGAGACTTTTGTTAATTTTTATCTTTAATAATGAAATATAAAGAATACAATGAGTTCGAGTTTTTATTTAAAAAAATTTGAGGTCTTATTTGTAAATTTATGCTCTTATTAATACAAGATACTTATTTCTTATTTGTGTGTGTGTCTCT
>JAUEJL010124930.1:0-23852 GCA_032274825.1 Drosophyllum lusitanicum | reverse complement strand
TTAATTAATAAATCAAGTTTTTCAAAGTGCATTTATCATGTAGTCAAAAGGAGAAATAAAGGAGAAGAATTTGAAAACATAAGACGATCACAAGGAGAGTGAATGAATAGATTTATAAAGAATTTGAAAACCTAACAAATTGTAAGTTTCTTATTCAACATTTTTATATATTTTAGTTTTTTGTGTGTAAATTTAGCAATTTAAGGGGCCCAGTGTTTCGTTTTGCCCCGGGCCCTAAAAATGTTTGAGACGGACCTGGTCTGATCGACATTGCTGTTTCCTGTTTTCAGAGACGAGAAAGAAGGAAATCGTTTTGGGCGGTGTGCTGTGCATGTATTGTGTAGTGACGTCAATTCTCATCCGAGCTGACAGATCATCCATCGTCGGGGTGTTAAAATTAAATAATTAGTTTCACAAAAAAAAAAATCTAACCGATAAATATAAGTTCGGATTAATTGATTTTGATTTTAACATGTCTCTCCGAATACTCGAAGTAATAAAGATTATCTTATTTAATTTTTACGATATATCATATAATTGCCTTGAATTAAGGTCATTTGACATATTAAATTAGGATTTCTTCCCTTATCTCATTACTAGGTTTTAGGCCCGCATAAATGCGGGCTTATATTTAAAATTTACATGATAAGTGTAGTAAATATTAATGTACATTTCTACAACGGAAGGTAATCAAAACGTGTATCATAATACACATTTCTACTGCTAAAAACTTTACTATGATATTGTGTAGGGTCAAATTGTAAGATGTATTCATAGTTGTGTTGGTTTAATTGTTAAATAATCTTTTTGTTAAAAGTATAACAATAATACTTTTGTCATTTGTTATGTTGCTCTAAGTAAAGTCATATCCATTCATTGAGATATGAAAAACGAACAAAACGTTTCTCAAAATATCATGCACTACTATACAAATATATTAGTTATTAAAATTGTAAAGTAATTAAACTACCAAAATATATTCCAAAGTAGCCAATATTTGTTGTATATGGTGATTATTGTGCTAACTCAAAACGGTTTGTTTGTAGGTTTTTTTCAAAAGTAGAGCACCCAAAACAATGATAGTTACTTCTAACTATGCTAGCAACTACAAGGTAATGTGACCGTGAACACTACTTCATGATTGTTTTGTAAGGCATTCATGTCAATGCTAAAAAGCAACTTAGTACGTCGTTTGAACTTTAAAGCTTTTTGGAAATCCCTGCACGAGTACTTACATCATTCATTGTTATGATATCTTCTTCTATAGCCTTTTCACATCTTCGTCTATAGGGATGATTTCTTGGCCGGATATGTCAAAGTGTGTAAGGCTTATCATCATTTCCATTATGTGATCAAACACGACATAATGTCCTGGAGTGATCTTAAGATCTGTACATAACTTTTCCCAAGTTGGACCACATAAACCAACTTGTAAAGCTTCATCAAACACCACATCAACCTCATACACTCGTAAGTGATTATATATTGCATGTTTCGTGATGGTATCAAAGTTGATTGATTGTAGAAATGAATTGCGTAAGTCCTACATTTGAGATGTTTGACATGTTATCTTTGATGAAATGAGAGAATATTTCTTGAATGTAGAATAAGGGTATACTTTGTACATACCTGATAGGATATGGTTTTTTTACTAAATGTGGTGAAGTATTTTGGTGTCCAAAGGAATGGTTAACAGTATAATATGCGTAAACTAAATGTGTTAACAGTATAATATGCGTAAACTAAAACGAAGAAAGAAGGAAATTTTCAAATTTATAAACCTTCGGTTGGAACTCAAATGTAGTACTACTCTCATTTACTTTACCTCAAAAAATTTTCTTGGTAACCCAAATTATAACTTAATAAACATTATAATAGTGAACGAAATTAGTAGTTAAGACCCATTTAAATATGCGTAACCGAAATTACATTGACTCAAACTTGAGCTCAAATGTAGTACTACTCTCATTTATTTTACCTCACAAATTCTTCTTGCTAACCAAAATTATACCTTAATACACATTATAATGGTAACCAAAATTCATAGTTAAGACACATTTAAATATGCGTAACAGAAATAACATTGACTCAAACTTGAGCTCAAATGTAGTACTACTCTCATTTAAGCCAAAACTTCTAATTTGTTGACACATCATTTACCCACCCATCCTAATTAGCTTAGATTCACAAATTAAGGATCAATCATGGATGCCACATAGGATGGAATGGTTACTAAGTTATATGAGATATAGATAATAGCTTTGTACGGGTATTTGTGACTTCCGATTAAAGGCTTGAGAAATAAATTATTATACTCAAGAGTCAAGAATATGAAGTTTGTGGCTACATACTTTTGAGCATGGAATGTTATGGTTTATGTATTTGAAGTTGTTTAATTATGATCATATTCAGAGGCTCGTTTTGGGGTTTTGTGGGCTGCTTTATGATATTAAGGGTTTTGCTTTTGTAGTTATTGGAAGTAATGAGATCGTTATAAATGTATGTGGACAAATCTATTTTGACGGAAGCCACCCAAACTTGGTATACATACTTACATAGTATGTCTATGAATTCTCCTTCAAGTGATGTTCATAAATTTTGGAGTATTCTCTAACATATGGTCACTCTTCTTTATTTGGGGTATTCTCATAATTGTACATTATTCAACATTAATTAAGTATTAATCCTGTTCACAAGCTGTAGTTTATCAACAATCTAATAATTTATTTGATGTTAAGTATTTGAAAGCATGTAGATAACAATAAATGAGAGTTTGCAGTGGTGGTAAGGGTGTTTTCTTTCGACTTTGATTTAGGTTGTTTGAAACGTGGCCCTTGGTGGAAGTCTTGTAGGTGCATGCAATACCCACTAATAGAGTCGACGAAGCTGCCAGCCACTTACGAAGGCTAAAGCTATCTACAACATGAGTACTTTGCTTTTGTTTAATGGTCATAAATTTTTCTTTGGTTTTTATTTTCGGCTCAAGACTTAAAATTCTTCCAAAAGATCTAGAGGTGGGATATGTATTAGCATGGGGAAACATTTCCTGGTCTGTGCCTTTTTCACAAGACCTTTTAAATTTGTTCACCCTATTTCCTCCACCTGAAGAGAACATTAAACTAATTGGGCCCTTTGAATAGGTAATTTTAAGAGTATTATTTCCACAATAATATGTACATAAAAAATACGTATTGGTTAGTATATACTACATGAAATGGTGGATGGTTATTTAAGTTTTCTAATTCCTACAACTGAGGAAGAAATCATCCAACAAGAATATTTAGTGTTTTAATCTTACCCCTTGGTTTGATCATAATCAAATCCCAAGAAGTTTGTATGAATGCCAAGTCTTTATCTTGTGTTTTTTTCCTATAAACTTTTTGGGTAAATTATTTTATTCATTAACAAAATTGTTAGTATTTTCATTGAATTATATATTGAATTTCTACCTCGCTTATAGATGGCGAATACGCCAATATGAATCTCTTTAGTTTGTTGATTTCCTATGTATTCTCAATCTTATAAGACTCCTCAAATTCCTACAAAATCTATATCTATTTTAACTTAAGATGCTTTTAATCCTAGGTAGCAATGGTCATAGCTTCATTTTCAATTTGGATTATTATTAAATTAAATTAGAGTAATCCTATGTGGCATTGCTTTGGATGTGTGCCTTTTCAAATCGAAGACAATTAGTAACAGCTAATTTGATAATGGATGATTGGTATGCCAAATGACGATAAGTCATTCAAACTATTGATTTATAGATTAGTTGTTGCTGATGTCTGTGGAACCATGTCTCAATTGCTTGTGTTGCAATGATTATTGATTTATTTTGTTTCAGTTATATCGTCACTAATAAATTTCGATTAATACATAATTACACTAAAATGTTTGTAAGAAAAGATAGGCTTGGACGCAATTTTGGATTTAATTTTAACGATTCAAATCTTTTTCATTAGACCAGTGTCATGGAGTGGTAGTTGTATCCGCATGTTTAATATAGACTACAAACATCGATCAAGAAATAGTTAATTGGTTTAAACCCTATTTTTATACTAAAAATGTTAGGCTCGTAAACTTGAAATTTATTTTTACCCCTTTACTAATTATTCTTATACATAACAACAATGTGGAACACAAATTTATCATATACATTAATAATGGTTTACAGAATATAAGACATGTTCTCAACAACTCGCATTTTCATATGATGCAAAACAAATTATAAACTAAAAGATATAAAGAACACATAATGTGTAACACATGCCAAACATATTATAAATGTCACGTTCTTGCTATGCACTTTTTGCACTAACAAATATTATCCTACTCAAAATATAGAAGTATAAGAACATATATGTCAATGATTTTACATACTAGCCCGTGTTAATACGGGCTTGAAACCTAGTTTTCATTTTAAAGTAATGCCTAAAAAATAGGTACATGCATATTTCCTTGGACATACACACCTACTCTTTTCATGCAATTTAAGCAATTTGGAGTTTAAATCAAGAAGGTTCAAATGAGAACTGTTTTTCATACAAGAACTTCTAGAATCAATCTTTGCCCTTGATTAACATGAATCAATGGCTAAGAATTCTAATGGTTCGATCATTAATGACTTTTTAACGAGAGGTGTTTTGGAAAAATTAAGTAAATCTAATAATGACTCATCTACCAGGGTGTAATTCATGGTAGGGTAAATATATAAATAACCAAAAAACACTACGAGGGTAAATATATAAATGACTAAAAAACACCGCTATTAACGAGACATTATTGGTATTAGAGACAATTCTTGTAAGAAAAACAGTTCTCATCTAAACTTTTAATTTCTCTTAATATGACTATTAATTATTATCGGGTTATAGGACACATCATTAAGCCATTAACACTAACATTAATTAGAATACGATATAATTCTAACATAAACGTACATCTCAATTTTCTAAGAAATAAATTAATTAATGGCTTAAAAATTAATCAAATTTCCTTAATATTTTGATATTTTTCCATCGAGATTCCATGTAGAACGAATCTCGATCCTGCGCATAAACTCCACACTTGAAATAATGTGTGGTTCCCCCTCGACCATGCCCCTTGAATCTAAGAACACCATTTATATACACCTTAACACCGTTGCCTTCCACATCATGAATCACATTTAGCCGAAACCATTTATTGTATATATCATGAATAATAACCTTGTCTCTGTAATAATAAAGACTTCCATCGTACACTCGAACCATCAAGGTTGTGGCATGTGGGTTTGCCCCAAACACTTGCATCAAGCTCACTCCACTTGTTCCACATGGCACAAACACATGTGCTTCGAATTGCCAAACGCCTGATGTATATATGTAACCCTACATATAACCAAATAAGAGCAAGTAAATTGTTATTACTTCATGTCAAAACTTAAAAACTATCTTTAATGAGTGTGTGTATGTACTTATTACACCTTAACCAGCCCCCCGTCAGACTGCCCCAAGTCTAACATGTGGGAGGTAAATGGGACTCACTAAGTGGCAAGGCAAAGGAGGGTGTCGGTCCTATGGATCGATTACTAGACCTCTTGTTCATATGACTGTAATTCTGCCTCTACCTTTTACCTACTCGGCTACATGCATGGAGGCAACTTTAAACTTTATCTATCACTACAATAACAACAAATATTCAATTCCATCTAGACGGAGTATATAGATAGTTGTATATCTATTCTAAACATAGAGAGATGGTTTGGCGAAAGTCCTTTAATCGACTTATATTATTATTATAAACGCTATATAACACATATTAAAATACGAATATAAGGATATATATAACATAATTACATTGATGAATAACTCGGAGCGAGGAAGGGTGGGACTGCCAGGAGAAAGTGGTTCATCTGTAGAGAAAACCCATAGTTTGTGAACTCCATGGATGAAGCTATACCTCTCTTCAACAGGAAGATTATAGGGTTTATGATGTTTATAATATGACTCATTGAAAGGGAGACGAGTGAAACCCAAAGACAAATCGTTTACAACGCTGCTACGAGTATCAACCATATGCCTTGATAAGAAAATGAATACTAAAATTAAAGAAATACGCTTCAAATGATACATTTTTTAAAAAGGTATGTTCATGATAATTTTATCCGTATGTTACATATATATAGTAATAATTAAAAGTTATTATATGCCGGATTTCTACATTTTGACCAAATCCTTCGTATAATTTTTTAATGTATAAAAAAAACCAAATATTATGACAAATTATGTGAAAATTACTATGTGTGTGTGCTTTTTTCTTAATTTTGCCTACAGTATTTTAACAAAAGAAAGCCATGTTAAATATATATGCATATAGCCATCTAGCCATTTGCCGACTTTAGCGGAGGAACCCACGAATGTACATATTTGCATGGCTAAAGACGAATTGTGTGATAAGTGATCGATAACGATAGCTAGAAAGTCTATTTTCTTTAGCAATATTTAAAATGTCATATCCACTTTTTAGTTGATTAATTATACAATTGTTTAACTATCATGTTGGTAGTCTACTAAATGGTTCTCTTATCATCCATATATATGGGAGATCAAGAGTTAAAACCTCAAGAGCTTTAATAATTAAGGGCCGGTGGCCGGTCCAGAAATGGTCAAGGATAACATTTGCAAGGTAGCTTTGTTACCTATTCAATTCCTAAAGGTTTGACATCGGAGGAACTTGAACATGAGAAAAATTCCTTTTAAGAAAATTATACGATAAATTCTGAACTTTTACGATTTTTTTAATAAAAAATTTAATATCATCTTTTTGGAATATTTTTTAAAATTAGTAATGATTTTTTTATATGTAGATTATAAATCTTAACAATATATGCATGTGATCATGCGGTGAAGATCAGGTAGAAAGAAAATAATGGAAAAAAAAGTAAGAAAAAATATTAGCCACACGATTTACATTAAAAGTCAACAAAAGGGGTACAAAGTAACGATTTATAACCGCGCTAATTAAGGGCGGATAAGGGCAAATCAGGGAATGCAAAAGATTTGAGTAGTGGAATTTTTGGTTATGTTGATGCATTATCTTCGAATTGATATTTAAAAAACTAATTATATGAAATTGATGAAGTCTTAGATAAATTCAACGATGGATACCCAAATTGAACAACAGATGCACAAATCAAGAAATAACTGTAGGACCCTTGATATCAAGTATCAATCAAACAATGAAGCAATCTACACAAAATGATATGAACTCTCGTATAAGAATCTTACGTACATGAAGGTGACGAGAACACAGAGAAATTACGTTCAAATGAAAGCTTCTTGAATTACGGCTTACAAATTTGTATTTATACCCCTTGGGTATTTACAATATCAACCCTAAACTATGACTATTGTCATATGTAATCAGAAACTCCACTAAAATATATTGAACACAATTGAAGGGATCTAACAATCTCACCTTTTGTGTTCAATTTACAATTAAGCATAATAATGAAAATTATCTATTTAAGCACCAAAATAATCTCAATGTTTAGAATATGCAAAGATTCTTTTTCTTTCTGCATCCAACATTTAGGAGATCGTTTTTTTAAAGTTTTGAGTCTTCAAGAGATCTTCAAAGACTCGTCAGCAGTGATCAGGTTATTTATTAGAGATTGCAGTAGAAGCCTCGGGCTTCTCAGGATTTACAACCATAATCATCTCTTTTATCTTCATAGAAACAATTTTGAGCATCACACAAGAATAATCTCTCTTGATTAAGCATAAATGTTGCTCGATGGTTGGATTGGCTATTTCAGCACCTTTGAAACTTTTTATACATAGAATTTGCTCCCCCTTGAAAGTAACTCAAGATCTTTAACTCTAAAATTTGAAACTTTTTTAGAAACCTTACTCCCTTTCAAAATAGTTATCTTCTTCTCTTTGAAACTTTGTCGGCTGTCCTTGTTTCGCCTTTATAGGAAATAAAATATCTCATCTCCTCAAAATGTAAGAAATGGCTGAAAATTTTAAGACACTGCACTTGATGTATTAGTTTCCCCTTAACTTGATATTCTCGTCAATATTTGAATTATATTTATCTTCAACAACACACTTTTGATGAGCTTTGTCTTCTTATCAATAAATTTGAACTCATCTCCATCTTCAACTCAAACTCAGTAAGATTTACCTAATTATCTCTTGTATTTTCTCAAAATCAAGTGAATTATCTTCCTTTAACTTTATTCTCCTCCTCATGATAGTCAGGATCCATCATGATCATCATGCACATGTAAACTAGCTTCAGCTTGATTTTGGCACGACTCTATCAGAAATATATGACAAGTAACGCATTCGTTGTAACACCGGGATCACATAGAATTCCCACAACACATCAGTTTAAGTAAAATGAGTGACCTATGTTCAGCGTTGGCATGATGTTAGCACTGGTAGGATTCCATCTATCACTGTAAATATCATAAAGATATTACTCAAGATGTGCCGACACTGTCACAAAAATAGACAAATTATTTCATAAGTATCCTAGAAGAAAATAATATTGCAATTGGCTCTAGGCTTAATAAGTGCACGAAAGAAGTTAGGGACCGGAGCAGTTGTCCTTCTATTTTCAATACCAACAATCTTCAAGTGAGTTGTCAATACTATATGTGAAAATTTTCTGTGTGAAGTTGAAACAATCATCTTTTAAGAGATAATTGAGTAGCTGGGTGGGGTAAATGCATTGCATCAATGGGTCCATGATGTCTTCTTCAATACTAGTATAAAACTAGTAGTAAATGAAGCTTTCCGGATATTTGATAAAGGCTAGTAATGATCTTCCTTTTCTTTTGATCTTGTCTCACACTCTCAACTTTCTGATTATTTTTCAACTTCTCCCTAAAACTCTCTTTTCAAAATGAATGGATGTATATTCTTATGGATACATTTTGACACTTTTAGTCAACAATGAATATAAACAAACAGAATGATATTCAAGAAGATATAAGGTTCATAAGAAACAATGAGAATGATTTTTAAAAAAATAATGTTCATACAGATTGTCAAGAGTGATTTGAATAATGAAAGATATATTTAGAAATAACATAATCTTTTATCAAAATGAGCTTAAAGCAATTCATCGATCATAAGCACCCCCATCTCCTGTTCCACCCCTCTCGATTTCATTTTATCTCTACACATCAATCAGTATCCCCTGATAACTGATCTGCTCACCTATTTGATCTAGTAAACCCTTACTGCATTTTAATAGTAATGGTGAACTCCTGAGGCATGTCCTTCAGGCTGGATTGACCATAAGAGTAAGTAATTTTCTACACTCTCTCACTCATGATGCAATTCAATCTTCAGAAAATAATGAATCAATCATAATTGTAAGCTTGATTACCACAAATTAGCACAGAATGAATACTTCCCAAAAGAAATGAAATGATAAGGAAGGAATTCAGAATGATATGAGATGGAATTCAAAAAACTTAAAGATGATTATTTGAAAGATAAACAAAAAAAGGTCCAGAATGAAGCAAATAATGAATACCTTCTTGAACAAGTAACAAAAATTAAAAAATTTCTTTTTGTATTTTGAACATTTGTATTGTTTTCAGATTTTTTATTTTTCAATGTTTTTGGATTTTCTAACAATAAAACAAAAATAAGGAAAGAAAAATATTTTCTAAATTACTCCCCCTACAAGTATGCATAAAAATAATTTTTATTGAGAAAAATTGCATACTAGCAAGTCTTCAACCTTGTGCTTCCCTTGCAAGTAACAATCATCAACACATAAGTTATATCAAATAATGATAAACTACAAAGAATAAGGTTCTCATATCATCAGGCTCGGGTCGATGCTGAACACAATAATGTGTAAAATGGACTACAAGGAGCCAGAGATATGAACTTCAATCTCCTAGCCATGAGATTTGAACTTTTTCACGTATTGAACACACTGTTGTTTTGACTTCACAATATTCTCTAGAGTGTAATTGTGTTGTTCCATAAGGTCTCTTGGCTTATCTGCAAAACAGATTATGCAGATTTTGGTACCCTTTTGAGTTTGGGTCCAGGAGGATTAGGAGAATTAACTACAGATTCGTTTTTAGGCATCAATTAGTTAGAATTCAATTTCTCCTTTTGAATTTTCTGATTAACTAAAAATGTGTTCACTCGTGGAGGAGAGGTACAAATTTTCTCCTTAGATAACCTTATTAGATGTTTAATAGAATACACCTGAAATGGATATTTCACATCAGACTTATTTAATTCATCCTAACAAGAGTTAATTAAAGTAGAATATTCATACTTCCAAACATTTAAGCGTGAATGAGCATTAGAATTAGAACCAAATTTATTTGAAACATGAGATTTATCAACGGGATAATTATGCAGAAATTGTTTATTATCTTGGAAAAGCTTCTTTCTAACCTCAAATAAACTCTTCCTTTTCTCAAGCCACAAAGCTCTGTTAATTTGTCTTTTACTTAGAAACTTATCAGTTATCACATCCACACTAGAGTTAGGGGGTGTTTGTTTAAGCTTATTTTTTTGGCTTATTAGCTTATCATGTTTTATGTGTTTGGCTAAGCTTATTAGCTTATTTTTATAAAAATAAGTCATTTTTCATAAGTCATCTTGGACTAGCTTATTTTCTTCCGTGTGAGCTTATTTTTACACTTTTACCTTTATACCCTCTTTTTGGTCATTTTACATTAATAATCTAATGTAAGGAAGCCCTTTTTGGTCATTTTCTACCTTTTTAAAAGAAGCTTATTAACTCATAAGTTATAAGCTAATCCAAATATTTTTTTCTCTCAAAAGCTTATAAGTTCATAAGCTCAAAAGCTCTTAAGCTCATAAGCTTAAGCCCCAAAAAAAAAACTTAAACAAACACCCCCTTAATACCATGGTTTTAATTAAGATTTGATGGTCGCTCACAAACATTTCTAGCAAATAAGTAGTTATTATAAAAATGAAACAAGCCCTTAGACATCTATCTATATATATATTAGACTACTAGTATTTAGTAGTCTACCGAAGGTGGAGTTAATACCATGGTTTTTAAGGACATTTGGTGAGTGGGCCGGTGGGCTAATTACAGGCAACCCAAAAGGCTTATATTGGATTCTTAGCGATGATAATTATGATATCTATGAGAATTAAATACAGTTATGATATTTTCATTCACATTAAAGCTTTGCAAATTCTTTTCTTCTTCCAAGTGTTGATAACAAATTTCTATCCTAGCGGTATGTGTGAATTATGACAACTGAAAAGTTATAAACCTTGTGTTTCTAAAAAATATCTGGATCTTATCATCGATGCAATAGTTTTATTAGGTTGGTCAAGTTTTTTAAATAACTTTCTTGAAAAAATAATTACCAAAAAGATGTAGTCAAACAAAATAACCCTAATTTTAACTCTATTACCATGTTGTTATGTTGGTAATTCTTGTGTTCCTCCTTATAAAATACTTGGACAACTATATCATATAGCTCATCTAACATTCATGATTTTCAAATACTAGAAGATTAAAAAAAGATGACTTGCGTCCATTATGTATCTACTTCAACTACCACTCCTGACAACTTTAGTTATATTATTATATAGCACTACAAATGTATACAAAGCAGAGAAAATGTCAAAAATACATTATAACATACATCTTTACTGTATGATTTGAACATTGGTTTGACATTATTGTAGTTTTAAATTTTAATAGCTAGCTAGATATTGATCTGTCATTGTCTTGTGGCATGTTTTTAATATTTTTTAATTGCAGACCTTGGTTGTAACAAACGGGCCGTTCATCCCCGCCTCAGAGTTGTTGAACTTATTCACCTTCAACTCTTTCCTTTGGGCCCCTGAAGAAATGTTTATTTCATCACGGACCCTCTTTTTCTTTTCTTCTTTCAAAAACACCCCAAACAACTTAAAACAATCTCTTTTTTCTTCTTTTTCTTCTTCTTCTTCTTCTTCGTCATCGTCGTTTGATTCTTTCTCTACCACATCCATCACCGTCTCACCAACCACGACATCTCCTTTCATGATGCGATTGATCTCGTCAGGCGCCACCTTCACGTTTTGAGTCAGGAACACCACGAGATCATCACACTGCTTTTTCATTTGTGCAAGTTCTGACGTCAGTATCTGTTTCTCTTTCTTTAGTTTCTCGTTTTCATCGGATAAGTTCTCTAGTTTCTCCACAGTCGGAGTGTCCACCGAACCTGGATTCTTTGAATCTGGCGAAGAGGTTGAGCTAGATCCAAGATCATCCCCTGAACTACTAGGGGATGATGTTGGGATAGCATCGCCAACTGGCTTCCCGTTTGCATGATTTTGGGCTGATGCCACCGCTTTTCGACGACGGATTCCTATAAGACGCTCTTTTTCTCCGCGTTTGAAGTTCTCGTTAGCAAACTCCCATTTGTCAGGTACCGTTTTCCGAAATCCCTATTAAAATAGAAAGAACAAAAAAAAAAGTTCTGGCTGAACAATATGAACACGCACAATTAAAGTCAATATCGAATTAAAATCTTTTCTTTGGTGACTCTAGAAAGAACCAGGTAGGTGGATATTGCCATACAAGTCAAGATAACTTTATTTCTGATAGTAAGAGAAACAGTGCTAATCTAGATCTTCAATTGATGTTTTATTCGAGTGTTTCTGGGACCCACTAAAACAATCGCGATGCTTGCTTCTCTACTGGTTTTTAGTTGGTATCCAGTACCCATCCTGGTAGAAACTAGTCTGTTTTATGAAAATGAAACTTTTTGACCGAATTTGTAAACCCAAATATTTTAAAAAGAGATAAATTATTTGGATAAAATATATGTTAGTCACTTATGATTTTTAAATAAGTGATATCTTAGTCATTTAAGTATTTGTGAGTGTATTAACACATCTATTTCCCTAAAATTATATCTTATACAATAAAAAATACCATACCCACTTCGCTAGATTATGAATCATATTATTCATATAGTATACAAATCCTCTTGGTTAAATAAATCCTGTAAATCATATGTTATGGAATTTTTTTAATTGATGACACTTTTGTTGTTATCCGAGGACCTAAAATTTAATGTTATTCCATTCCTAACTTGGTATTAATATTATAATTTCTGCTTCTGAATTTGATCGCTTGTTCTTCGACTAACAAACAATCAGGGTTTGAAAACAATATGACCAATCAACAGCTAATTTCGATACAAGCAGGTTAACTAATGCATGATGAAAGCTAGAAGCATGAACTAAAGGTAATAGCTACAGCAAACTACTATCTGAAACTTTAATTAAATTAACAAAAATTAATCAAAAGAGCAAAAAGGAGAAGGAACATACATAGGTATTAAGCTGACGAACGAAGCTGGAGAAATTGTTGTGTTTAAAGGAATTTGGAAGCAAATCCCGAGCAAAATCGGCAGTTTTCCAGACGATGAAGGTTGTTCCGCTTTCGTTCCACGAAATCACATCGTCCGTAGCCGGATCATCCACCAACTGATACGTCTTTGTCAAAAACGGAGCCGGAACGGACCTGTTCGTCATTTTCTCCCGCTTTTTTCAATCTCACAATCTCACCTAACTCCGATCGATCTAAATTCCTCTATAATCTATAACCTAATCAATTAACAGCTATATTCAAAGAATCAACAACTAAACAGCAAAAGAGCGGTGAGGAATTCCCAGCCCCAACAGTAAAATCCAGAAAGGAACAAACGAGATCGAGCCAGATCGAAATTGGAAAGGCTAATCGTTGTAGCGGCGGCTGATGATTTCTTAGTTTCTTCCATGAGCGTCTACGTGTTGAATTCGAAATGACACGAACATAACTTCCTCCACAAGTCACTTTCCAACGATAAAGAAATCAATGAAACAAAGAGTTAAATATGATTCTGGTTATGAACATTAGAATGTTTAATTTAGAAGAATTTATGAGGAATCGTGCACGAAAACACTTGAGGGAAGCAAGGGAAGCATTTTATAGAATTGGAATTGCAAGAGGAAGAGAGGGGGGTTAGACGACCAAGGAGGAAGCAGGAGAAGGGATGTTCTAGAAATAGAAAAAGTAAAAATAGGAGTGGAGCAAGTGGGTGGGCCCACACAGAAAAACGTAAATAACTCCAAAATTCAATAAACAGCGGTAGTAGAAATTAATTTGATTAAGGATTTCAAATAACATCTGCAATAAAATTTGTTTATAAATATAATAATCTATGTATCCCATGTTATTAAATGTTTGTGTTTACCCTTATTTAAACTCTCTTATTATATGGCTGCTACTATTTAAACTCTTTATTATATATTTTAAACATATCAAATCAATTAATTACGGTTTTTTTTATGTAAATCACATATTTATATATATTACATCGTAGAAATTAATTTAGATTTTTAAAAGATTCAAATAGTTATACCCTTATTAAAGTATGATTATAACCTCAAACTTACTAGGAAAGTTATATTTATTTATGTAGTTAATAATTTGAAACATAGAATTAATGCCACCAATTTTACATCAGCTTGATTAAGGGAGATGTTGTGGTAAAGGTTAATTGATATGTCTCGTATTTTTTAATAACTAATGTCTCGTATTTTTTTTAAACATATATTTAGAAATTGCCATTCCCACTTAGGAATCCAAACTTTTACCTCTAGAATGTCTTTAACTCATCCAACTTAGGGGTGAGCACGGGTACCGGAAATACCGAATCGTACCGGAACCGGTAGCCGTACCGAATTAGAGTTTTCGGTCCGGTACTCGATACTTAAAATATTGCTAAATCGGTATTCGGAATTTGATAGTAGTACCGAACCAACTAGGTAAAATAGGTAACCGGTACCGGTAACGTATATGAATATTTGATACGGTATTTGGTACCGTCTTTAAATCAAATTCGGTATTCGGTAAAATCGGTACCGGTCCGATATCATGCTCACTTCTAATCCAACTAATGATTAGTTGGAAATTGGATTGATCAAGTGGATAGTAAATTTTGTAGAGTTGAAAAGAGTCTTATTCAAGTAATAAAATATCATTTTCCAAGCAAGCATTTTCAATATTAAAACAATGGAATAAAGTGTGAAATTATTGAGAGACGAGATTGCATAAGTTTAAGATGGGTAAATGATGAAGAAGACGAATAATATGGTGTTTATGTAGCATGAAAGATGGGAAATGGTGAGGTGGAATATATCACATGATCTTACAACCTTCACATTTTTTGCTGGGCTAGAGAAGGACTTATCGAGCCGGATTGAGTTTGAATGATCGGAGGGGAAGGGTGGTGGGATGGGTTGTTAGCAGGGCTCTCTCTTTGAATGATCGAACGTATGTTAGGGTTTCGTGAGTTTCTGTTTGATGGCCGATCTGTATATGGTTAAATATATGCTTTGATGTTAAGGTTTCTTGAGAATTTGTGGTCGATTTATGCTTTGATGGTTCAAAGTTGTGTTAAGGTTTCTTGGTCGATTCATTTGCTGATAGTTCAGCTAATGAATGCGAGATTTCAATTTTTGTTTTGTTCATGTCTGGGAACCTAATTCGACGAGTACATCTCCAAATATAATTATTGTGTTCATGTTTAGGTTTCGGGTTCCACTTTGTGTTCATGTTTAGATGATTTTGGTGACTCTTGTTTTTCTTTTTGGTCATGCTTAGATTTTGTGTTTTATCTTGGTGTTTATCTTGTTCCAATTTTGAAATCTGCTCATGGTTTGTATTCATCTTTATGTTTATCTTGTTGAACTCGAAGATGATATGAAGAACATAATAATTAAAATATATAAAATTTGAAAATAACTCGTAACCTGATCTACAGGTTGTCATATGCATACAATGTAACTAAAACGTAAGTTCGTTGTATTATTTGAGAAAAATATAAGTTCGTTGCATACGATAACATTTTAGACAGTTATTTGCATTTTTACGCACTTCTTCTAAATAAATATTAGGGTTTAGTTTTTGAAAATGAATCGAAGTTGTTACCTTTTGATATTATGTGTATCAATTATCCAACTATGAAAACTACCATTTAATGTACTAAAGTTTCAAAATATATCATTTAGTATAGTAGGTTACTAGCAGGTCACTATTGCTATTTTTAAAGTCAGATACACAATAGAAAAAGATTACAAGTTTAATATATTTTTAAAAACTAAAACTAACACCACCAACCAAAGTGGCATGTTGACGAACATTATAATTTTGGGTGAATTTGAAAGGCTTAAATGTGAAGCGTTTGAAAATTCTAGGTATTTTAATAATAAGTTAATTTATATACGAAAGCAATATTTTTACATTATTTAACTCCGTGCCATTTTCTTTAAGATATGTGGATGAAGAAACAAAGGATAAGTACAAATGGAAAAAATGAATATAGTGCACGAAAGTTTTGATTGGTAAAATAAAAAGAAAAACATTCAAAGTTGTCTACTGTTAGGATAACATTCGCGGACTCAGATTATTTTTTAAAATTTTAATATACGTATTTAATTATTCTTTTAAAAACGTACCACCTTAATAGCCATGTATAAACACGGGGATGATTAAAGTAAATTTTAAATATTTCTGGTGTTAAACAGTACTAAAAGTATAGTAAAACATTCAAAAGTATTGCAGTAACGAACGTTACGAGCATTGTTTGTATTGTCCACCAATACTGTTTTTTATATAGTGGATATAAATAAACAACGAACATTTTTAATTAGGTTTAACAAAACAGATAATATATGACTATGTAATAAGTTTATGATTTAATATGAAACGTACAGTTAAATATATTGGTTAAAAGCATCACTGGAGTTTTCCATCTTTTACAATTGATAATATTAAGTTTTAAAAATGATTGTCGTTTGTAGTTCTAGTGAATAGCGATTTCTTGTTTTTTCTTGAATACTATCTCATTAAAGTTTTTTTTGAAGTTAATGATGACTATTTCGTATTCTATAATTTAAAAGTAAACAATGAAAAAAATGAGATTTTTATCAAATGTATACGTTAAGAAATAAATGAAAAAAACAACTACTATATGTGAATCGTAACAGTTTTGATCATGATTATCTCCATCGATTTCCATGATAGAAAGAAAAATAACAAATAAGAAAGTACTGAAAATCATATGTTATGGTGTCATTTTCAAAAATTAATTTCTGAAATTAAATAGTATCATAAATCGGATAATAAAAACTCAATTTATAATTTAATCAATTTGTTCTACATACTTATATAAATAACCACGAAAAATTGTATCTGTAGAATAATTTAAATAAATCTTTTTTTAAAAATATTTTAGTGTTAACAAAATAAATCACTTAAAATTGAAAATCTTAAACAATATGCAAAGCTTAAAGTTTTTTTGTCGTAAAAACAACTAATTTTAAAGACATTTAAGAAAATAACGGGATATGATTGATGAAAAAATTTATAAAAATAGAATGATGACATTATAACCCTATTTTTTAATATATATTAAAGATTAAAGATTAAAAATAAAGATATGTCATTAATTAGGAAAATGATTTTAAAATGTGTAATATATATAATGGTAGTTTAGAGTTTAGACATACATGTAATATTCAATTTCTAAAAAACGGTTAGACCCAAGTTGTGTACTTTTACTATTTTACTTTAAGTTTTTGTTCTAGTTTGTATTTTTTATAAGTATAAAGTAAATACCCTATGTGTATATAACCTTTGTATTTTGTTCTAAATCAGTAAAACATTCCAATTACTCTAAAATATTATGAGTTCTTGATGTATTCTCTCAAATATAATTGCAATGAGTTCATAATCATTATGTGGTTTACTTCAATACATTTAATACTTTTAACAATTGGGATATTTTTTACCATATACAATTGAGCTTTGAGATATTGAATAGTATACATTAGTCACTTTTAAAATAGTTATCGGTATTATCTAATGTTTGGGTTTTTTAATTGTAATTCAATGGATACTGTTGTAGCTGGTAGTTGTAGCTAAAAGCTGGTAGTTGGAAGATGTATTTTTTATTTGTATATGTGTTTGGCAAAATACATAGTAATTGGAGCTGAATAGTGTAAAATGACAATTAATAAAAATAAGAGAAATTATAAAATAATTAAAGAGGATATTTAGTTAATTTTGTGTGTCAAAAACTTTTAGCTAGTTTTAAAACTTACTTCAAAAGGCCTTTTATATTAGAGTTTTTATTTAATCGTTATAAAAACTAAAAACGACCAACAAATATATATATAACACCACCAATAAAAGAGCATGGACATTAAAAATGGGGAACTATCAAGCATCAACAACCAACTTAGAAATTCTTTTTCACTTAGAGTGTGAAGATCTTGTTTAGATTTTAAGGTTCTTTTAATATTAGTGAAATAATAATAAATATTAGGAGAAAAAACACTTTGTCTTAAAGAGTTAAGATTGAGTGGTTTCTAAGAAGATGCCATGAGTTGTACAACTACAAAACTACAATGACTTGGCTTCATTTTCAAAACGCGGAGTTCCTTTGAGGATCATCATCCCATTCGAATCTTCTATAACATGTCTCGCCTTTATTAAATAAAATACCATTTTTATTCCCTTTTATTAAACAACTTAACTATTTTGACTTTTGACTAGTCAATTAGATTGCCTAAAAATATTTAGCAGCTTAAAAAAAATGCTAACCTCAAATAACGATTATATACATAAAAGTTTAAACGAGTAATGTTTTCGTGTGAAAACTGTTTGTAATATCATTAATAACTCATTAATAAGTGTATTTTGGTTATTTATAAATTTACCCATACGTGAATTACGTCCAGGTGGATCGTTATTAAAAAGCGATGCTCGATTTTCTCAAAATAACTTCATTAATACGTCATTAATCAGCAATTAATGAATTGTCAATTTTATTGGTCGTTGATTTATTTTAATTAACGGTCACAATTAGTTCTCGCAATAATAGCTATCAAATGAACCCTTCACTAGACACCATATTTGGATTTTAAAATAGGAAGGCTACGAAGAAAAGAGAGTGTGCCATGTATCCCATTTTTTCAAGGATGTTATGGTAATCAATTAAAATTTTATACACTATCCAACATATTTAACTTTACACTTCCCCATTTGTTCATGTACATGACGTGAATCCCCAAATAATTCTTTTTTTTTCATTTGCACTTAAAATACAGATTTACATGAATTTTTTTTGCATCTGAATGTTAAAGAAAATAACTTAACGTGAAATTTTATTCTTTTGCATTTTTTTTTTCACCTACATGTAAAAATATACCCCAACAGTCTATATATAGCGCGCGTACCTAAGACTGGGAATTTGAGACTCGAATCCGAAACCCGACCTGAACCGAACACGAAATTGGTTGACACGAACCTGACACGAAACTAAAATATGTAAAAAATGGGTCGACACGAACATAACACGAAAAAGATGTGTCAGGTTCAAGTAAAACCTGCTTACCTGATAATGATTTGATTAACCCGATTTTGTTAAATAAAAAAAGTATTAATTAAATAAAAATTAGATAAAAATCTAATTAAAGGCGGTAAGTTTGTCGGTAAAGTTAACGTTCAAAATAAATTGAAATCCTCAAAAATCAAAATTTAAATTTCACTTATTAATTTTGCGACTTACTTTTAGAGTCAATAACCGAGCCGTAAAATGGGGCGGCTTCAGACTAGAACCCGATCCAAAAATCCAGCTTTTGAAGTAAATTTTATATGCAAGGTTTTTTAATATTGAGTCAACATGAAACCCGACCTGAAATTCAAAATTTATCTCCGGAGAGACAACCTGGTATTTTCCGATAAAATAGGTTGACACGAAACACAACACGAACCAAACACAACCGAACCTGAATGAAATTAACTTGGGTTGAAAATGGATCGACACAAAAATAACACGAAAATGGTCAACACTAAAGAGACACGACCCGAATTGCCAACCTTACGCGTAACAAAGTCACTTGCAACCTAGTGCAAGGAAACTATGCCACGGTGTGTTGTACAAATTGTGCAACACAATATTGTAAAAACTGTGCAACGTAGTGTTGTAAAAATGTGCAACACAGTGAAAAAAATGCAACGTAGTGTAAAGACGCGTAACACAGTGCGAATGTTACGCAATAGATTAACGTTGTGTAGAATAGTGTAAAAGTTGTGTAACACAATGCCAAATGCATCCACTTCAGTAATATGTATCACGCTACAAATTTGGTGTAATGCAATACTGGTATAAAATGAAAGAGCATAATTTTATCTTTTAAATGATGTATTTTTTTAAAAAAAAAGTTTACTATATAAGAGATAAGATAGGTTACAAATTTGAGGGGGTGTTAAGTCATTAATGAGACAATCATTAGTTATTAATAAACTGTCAAAATTATTAGCCATTGATTTATTTTAATCAAGGACTAATGTTGGTTATCGCGGTATTCGCAATATGAATGGTTCTCATGTACCATCCCTATACATACATACATACACAAACAAACTCACACACACACACACACATATATATATACACACGAGAGAACCAATGTGTGTCATTGATTAAAAGAAATTAATGGTCAATAATGTTAATGACTCATTAATGAAGGCTATTTTAAAAATATCAAGTCTCACTCATTAATAACAGTAAATCCAACACAATTAACGGTTAGGTAAATATAAAAATGACCAAAATACCAATGTTAATAAGTTATTAATGATAGTTACAATTGGTTTTCGTGGTTCTTGAAATAACAACGTTTCTCAAAATAACAGAAGTTATCGAATAAACTTTATTTTACATTACAGGGTTAAATAAGAATTTAAATATTGGTAAAAACCGTAAGAACAAAGAATCCGAGCCAAATGCAACTATGGATATATTAGAATCGTACATCTTAATTAAAGTTTCTTGTGAGTATTTAGAGAAATAGGTTAAATGGGTTTCTAATTAAAGATAATAAAATTCTAAATCTAATTGTGTAGTTTTTATCATTAACAACTTAACACTTTGAAATAAATTTTGATTTTAAGATTTCGGATTTGAAAATTGTTGGGCGTGAGACAAGAAGAGAGTAGGGAATAAAAATATAGAGTTTCAAACATTCAATTTTAACCCATGTTTTATCTATCGTGTAACTTAGGGGTTGTTTGTTTGTTGCTTAGTGGAACAATTCAGCGCCGAATGCTGAATTGTTCAGCATTTAGTGTGATTGATTGTTGCCTCCGAATAAAGACTGTGCTCAATGAAACAGAAGAATGTCGCTGAATCATTTTACCTTAAAGTACATTCTGAATCATTAAGCACCAAGTATTTTACCCTAATACTCCTTTTTTCACATGCTGCCTTGTTAAACGATCATATCTTATAATATAATATATCATTATTAAAGTTAAAATGGTAATTTGCATCATTCAGATTCTCAATTCAAAACATTTATTAAACAACATGTCACATTCAGAGCCTTTGAATTATTCAGACCACAGAATTATTCGGTGCTTAATTATTTTGTTTTAACAAACAACCTCTTAGAATGGTTTTTCTGTAGTTATCCCATTCCGTTCCATTCAACTACACAATACCTATCCCCGTATAATACGAATCAAAATTTTGTAACTATTTAGGACGATATCAAACCTAAACATTCCTATCACATACCAACATTTATAGATTAATTAACTAAATATCTTGTGTAAAATACAATATTATAACTCAAATAAAACCATTAAATATAACTCAATCGACATGAGCTCATAGTTTAAACTTTAAAGCAACTAGTATATATATATAAAATATATAGATATTATATATTGACCACCTAGAAACGTGAGCATACTCGATTTGGGATGCCATCCAAAGTCTACTAGAAACCACAAACGTTTTCCCATTCGTGTTATATATGTTGTGAATAAGCCTTTTGACTTTCGGATTGCTATTTTGTTGACTCAATCCCACTTCTGCTATTTTCAAGTAACCTGGCTACTTTTATATGGACTATGGGGTGTGTGTGATTGTGTGAATATGAGGTCATCTCGCATCTAAATTTATATGTGAAACTTTCAAAACTATATCGGTTGATTAAATTTTTTAGAAGTAAATCTTACTTTCCTTAACAACCATACTAAAATCACGTTACATCATCTCCTTTGGTATTTCCCTCTGATGTAATCACTGCACGCTCACTTTACTTATGAACATTTAGACGTGTACCGTTTGTCTTAAATTTACAATTCTGATTTGCTTCTAAATGCAGAATCAAGATTATATTATGTAAGAAATACCCTATTTAAACATGATTTAATTTTGACTAGTGAACAAAAACCATTGGTTTATCAAGAATTATACAATATTAATGATAAGACATATTATTTACTCCTTCGAAGTTCACAATACTCTTTTTAATCATTAAATATTGACATATTATTTAACGACCTACCTCGTATATTTAAAGAAATTAAACTTTAGTTCTCCAAAGAAAAAACTCGAAGCTAACAATACTAATCGGTAAATCCGACACACAGAAATTAGGAAATTATTTCATGGTTACGATTAGAAGGATAAATATTAGTAAAATAGATTCACTTATATTATTAGAAAGATTTAATCAAAACGACATAGTTTTAAGAGGTCTCGCATCAAGCTTAGATGTGAAACAACCTCATATTCACTTTTCCTTATAAAATATATATATACACACACACACACACACACATATGAGATGGTTCATTTGAGAACCGTTTTTATTGCGAGTATCGTGAGAACTAATTTTGACCCTTGATTAAAATAAATCAATGGCCAATAAAATGACGGCTCATTAATGATGCATTAATGAGGGGTATTTGGGAAAATCAAGGCTCGATCTTTAATGACAACTCACCCAGACGCAATTCACTGTTGGAAAATTATATTAAAGACCAAAATACCCCTATTAATGAACATTAATGGTGATTACAAATGGTACTCACAGTACTCGTAATATAATTGGTTCTCAAATGAGAATTTGGAGAACAGTTTATAGTCTCTGGATGATCTTTATTTAATGGATGATATTAAATTTGGTTTAATTAAGGTATGTTGAATTTTTAATTATTTGTTTTAATTAAGATATGTTGAGTTTATTGTTTTATTTATGTAAATAAATAATTTGTCTACAAGTGTTCTCACTATTCTCTATTTAAATTTTCACCGGATCCCTCCTCTCTATATATGAGTACTTTCATCTTTCATATGTTTTTCTTAAAAAAAAAATACATACTTTTCAATTACCCAGGTTCTATTAAAATATTTTATTTTGATTTTGTACCTGTTTTTTTTACTTAAACTTATTTAATTACATTTGCTTGTGATCATCTAACCCAGGTTGTGGTCATCCTGATATTCACTATGTCATGACTCAAGTCATGGATGACACTACTACGATCCATATAGCATCCATGATTATCTTCTTCCTTCGTTGTGCTCGTGACATTCGTGTTTTTTTTCTTTTGTGCCTTTCAGGTACAAAAATGTCTAAATTTCAGTTTCTTGATTAAAGGTTTTTCAGTTATGATTCAGTTATATTGATTTAATAATTAGTCATGAAATTATCTACGTACTCCTGACTATGAGTGCTCTAGGGTAATTTTGGATTCTCTATCCATTAAAATGTTATACTAATATGTACATAATATAATTTTTCAATTAGAATCGTGATATATATATATACTAGACTAAATGCCCATGTGATATACGGATTGGTTTAAACGATAATAAATATTAAACATTAATAAAAACGTATTAAATAATAATAAAACGCAAATTAAATGAGAATTTAAAAAATGACGACGTACGACATCAACACTCTAACCAGAAGTGGAAACATCGACGCGAGTGG
>JAUEJL010124919.1:0-11626 GCA_032274825.1 Drosophyllum lusitanicum | reverse complement strand
ACTTCCGCTGTTTTGTTATCAAACTAAAATAATGTTTGACTTTTGGTTTTAAAAAGACTAAAATTGACTCTGAAATCACGGTGTTACAGAAAATGTTAGAAAAATAAGATTAAAATCATAATAACTTGTCTATGATAAAATGTAAATTTAGAAGTACGTTAGTTGTTTTGTTAATTTGATTGAAAACAAGTTTTTACATGATGTGACATATAAAGGTAAATTGATATATTAACTTTGAAAAACATGTTTGATAAAAATGCTTTTAACAAATATTTGAATATGGTATGAAGTTTTGAAGACAAAATGTTTTGTACGAAAAGTTGAAATGACAAAAAGTAGGTCATTTGAAGGGTACTAAGATCATTTGAATGTTTTTTTAATACGACGAAAAGTTTTGAAGGGTCTTAAAGCATTTGAGTGTTTTAATGATTTAAATATATGTAAGAGTAATATCACCTAAATTAGATAATGTTAGATGTGTATATCATTTCCTCGTATTTGAATATGAGATGTTGATAAAATGGATTTAAGATCCAGTACAACTCACATAACCCTTGTGATATTCAGATTTAAATCGGAAAATACAAAAGAAGTTATAATATTTGAGAAAAGAAACTAGTTATAAGTTGTTTATTAAGGGTTTTATGTTGTTTTGGATTCCGATCCTGAGTTTCATAGTGGTGGCCTAGAAACAACTATGAAGAGACAAGGATGAAGATAAGAAACTAGTTATAAGTTGTTTAATAAAGGTATTAAGTTTTTTGGATTTTCGATTTTTTGATTTTCATAGTGGTGGGCTAATGATGACTGAGAAACTGAAGATGAATGAAGATCTAAACTTAATTGATAGTTAAACATTTAAGTATATTGGATGAAGATTTGAACATTGCAGTTGAAGATTTAAATCATTTGGATGAATACTTTGAACATATAAATGTTAAAAAACATATTGAAACATGGAAAATTGGGCAAAATGGATAAAAATAGTATTACTTAAAAACGATAAGAACATCCGCAATTATAACAAGCATCACTGTCATCACTAACTATCATGTCAATTTCATTAACTCATCACTAACCACTTGCAACCATAACTGATATCACTACCATTATTAAGTCCGCACACAGATATTTATCTCAAATCTTATTTGTTAGAAAAAAATTGATTAACAAACTAAAAAAGAAGGAAACTAAAACAAGTATGTGGCAACGCCTGATGAGATGGTTTTGGAAGATTCGTTATCCCTCAACTGTCAATGCTCCAAGGAATATATACGTGACTTTAATAAATGGTGATGTTGAAGATTCTAATAAAGCATGGCAAACAATTCAAAGTACAAGATTAGAACTTAAACAATTATTATTCGAAGCTCATTTAAATGTACACACTATTAATCGAATGTTTTATAATAGTTTCTTTTTTTTCCCTTTCGCTTAAAATGAAGAAAACATATAGCTTCAGAGAGGAAAAACTGAAAAGAAAGTGTTAATAGGATGGTAACATTATTATTAATTTTATCATAAAAAAGAATTAACATTGGTTCAAAAAATATTATATTTTCTACGTGTCTACATTCGAATACATTTAATACACGCCATCTCTCCTACTTTACTTAATCCTTAAAAAGTTAAGCAATCAAAAATTACTAATATACTTCACAAATAACATTTATTTATATTATACACACTCAACAATAAACACTCTTTCACAACTACACACTTCCCCACCCAAAAAAATAAAGAAACAAGTCGTTTTTTTTGTTTTTTAAAATTTCTTTTAAAAAGAAAGAAATGAGACGACATATTATCGGGTAAAAACTATTTGCAGAATACCATACCCCTTTATTTCATAAAATGAACATATTATCGGGTAAAAATTATTCGCAGTTACAACGTGGCGTTCGTGGGTACCATGCTAGTTTATTTATAATCAAAGCAAAGATCATCTACACCAGAGTCTAGAAATGGTGAAATTCTGCAACACAAAAACCCAATAATACAAATACAGATTACACTGTTACAAGTAATGAAATGATGGTACATTATGCATTGATTCTTGTATATATGCTAAGTAAACACGAGATCGACCACTCTTTCTTCTTTTATCAAAATAAATAAATCAGTTGCTTACGCAAACATAGTTTGCACAACGAATGTAGCAACATTACAATACAAGAAAGACGTCAAAAATAGAGAATTATAAGCATAACACGATCATTTTCTCTATAGAGATTCACTAGAAAGAACGAGAACCGGGAATACAAGCCAATGCGGTCTAGAGATCCTTGAAAACAGTGAACAAGCTGCTATTGACGTAGTCGTTATCGACCAAGCTAACCAAGTAGTAAGTGTTCTGTACCTGTAACCCACACCATAATGATCAAATAACGCTCAAAAGATTGTATGTCACAATGTTACCTTACAAATTTTTCAAAGCAAAGACCTAATAAGTGTTCTTAACCACAACCCTTGTTCCATAAAATGATAAATGGACAAAAAAGATGGATGGGAAGTATCATCTTCAAAATGGAACTAATAAGTAGTAGCGACCATAGATTGGCTCGAATATAGAAAACCAACCAGAAACAGTCTGAATGTATCAAAAAAACATCAGTTGACAACGTCCATATGTGATTAGAACATCTGACTTCCAGTTTACTCAGAGCATGGAAATGACTAAAGGGGAACCAGATTTAAGTTTTTACACTACTAAACATCTGAAAGCGATGTATTTTTAGCATCATGGTTTAGAAAAAATACAGCCGAAAAAACAGAATGACTCTTTCATTTTGGCATCCCAATTTCTGGTTTCAGTTGTGTTCATGACCAGTGCAAGATCCTAGAGGGTGGCAATTTCGACCCGTTTACTTATAAAACGGGGTTGATTTAGGTTATGTTGGTCGTATAGTTAAAAAAGAGGATGTTTTTTTGGTAAGAACGCAAACACACACAGTGCAGAAAAGAAACCTGCTGGAGAAGTGATCGGGAAGATTCATCCTCAGGATACAATTGTGCCCATCCTCTTGACCAGATTTCAAATGCCTCGTCCTTCCATATCAAGAAGCTTGAAGGATCAACAACAGTTGGTTGAATGATTTCCTTGGCTGGGAACACTCCCCATGTAACTGCATTTACATCATTCTTCCCAACATTGGAAACTAAATTCCCGTCTTTATTCACGGCTATATATGTGAGTGAAGGGTGCCCCTTGGATTTCTCCACCAAAGCGTTTAACTTTTCACCAGAGCAGAAAAATTCTACGTATGCTTTCTGGTAAACATACCCACCTGCTGGACCCCATCCTAAAAAAAATCAAAATAAAAATCTGTAAGAACAAAATGACATAGCTTTTAAGTCTCGCATTTTCTTTTAAAAAAAGGATAGATACTTTTTTAATCTTTATGATTGACTTCTTGTTACAAGCACAAACACTGGCAGATTTGAATAATTTATTAAGAAATCAGTTGGTTTTAGTTATGTTTTATATTTAACACATGTCAAATGTAATCTTTAAAATCGTAGTTACAAATAAAATGGGTTGAACATGTCAAAAATGACCAATGTGTATATAAATGTGTACAGCCATTAAACCTATATGTTCAAAAAAGTAGATTAGTATCTTCACAATAGTGTTTTTTGAATATATTTTATACAGGAACTACGATGTTGGAGGGTCAACCAACCCTTATGAAAATTCTAGTGTTTATGAAAAAAGAACAAAAAGATGTTGGAGGGTCAACCAACCCTTATCCATTTTGCCTCGATCATAAAATAATTTTTTGACATGACCCTGTTTCATCCTGTTATTCAACCCACCCATTTTGCCACCTTTGCTCTTTAGGAATCAATACATTTTCAACAAAAAATGGCAAGTATGATGGTTTATCTGCATTTACATTACCATAATTTGTCCAAAGTTGCTCATTATTACATGTACTGTGTTTATTTTTGCATAGTTGCAAGAAGGATTGTTTAGTAGCAACAATCACCAGGAAAAAAACATTGATGATACTAGACAAAGTTGTCACAGGTTAACGAATCTCCACTTATTTGAAGGTCTAGTTAAAAGATTATTTCGGGTTAAACTCAATTAAGAGAATTCCATACTCAAATAAAATCTTACCAACGGATGGAGAGTCGGATTTCGCTCCATTAACCGGCGGTTGGCTGTTGATGGTGAGAAAACCCTTGAGGTTAATCGAAGCTAGCTGTTCATCAATAATCTTTGTCTCTGGCTGAAGTGCATCTAGTTCGGACCAAGGGCTTGTTTTCAGTTGCCCAAGGCAGTATTTCATGAATTTCTGAAATAAAATGTTCGGTTAGGCTTTTCTTTGTTATATGAAATGCTGTGATCAACCTCCAGAGATTGAACACTATTAAGCGCATGTACCATACCTCAGAAATATCATCGAAGTTTTTCAAAGGAACCACCCATTCTTCTTGAATTTTCTTGTCTCGTGCACGTGGTCGCATGAACTGCTCATAGATTAACAACATGTGAGAGAAGATACATAAACAATTTTTAAGTAAGGCATAAGATGGATTAGATATAGGTTTCATAGCATCAACAAGATCATGAACCGAATAAAAGATGCATCTGTATTATTCATATGATGACAATGTAAAAGATGAGATGAAATTACTGGTAACAATAACATATAGGTAATAATAGAGAAATAACTAACTTTAACAAGAAAACTTTCCACAAAATGAAATGTTGCAATTTTCATGGGATGGCATGACTAAAAATAAATACTCCAGTGAGAAGAAACATAAATTTGAGAGGAAAATATAATTGCAGACATCTTAAGCACAGTCATGCACAAAAGTTGAAAATTGCAGGTACCTGATGGTCGGTCAATGCACCATATGATGCATTAGAAGCATCACCCCAACGCCCATGTGGGTATTGCTCCCAACCAATAGTCCTTGTTATGTAGCTCTTTGGACGATTGGCCCTATCAACATAAAAAGCAGTAATCATGTACTATGAAGTTATTACACACCAGATTGCTTAAAATCAACTTATTATTCGCGTGTGCTGCATACCAGAATATGGGCCTAACTTCTTCTTTAAGCCGGAAAAGGTTGGTAGGTTTCCTCCATGGCAGTGGCCTTGATATCTTGGACTCTTCGATCAGTCCAAGATTCTGCATGGTAAATATACTTTTAAGTTAACATTTATTAATGTCAATGATGACATTAACTTGGACGCATCAAATGTCCTTTTCAAGCACAGCACTCCATTAGGTGGTGAGCTACCAATAACTTGTTGCTTTTGGGCTTGAGATGCTACAACCTCTATCATTTTAAATTAGAAGAAATCTAAGGAAAAAAAATTTACCGTCAAAATTGCCAATGCAGATTTCTCCATGTTGAGAGTGTATAGATGCAATGTCTTGATTCCACTAGCCATAATTTTCTTGCACATTTCAGTACCAAGGTGAACTCCATAAGCTCTAACAGCTTCCTCATTGTCCTTGATGGGCTCCAAAGCAGCAGTGATTTCTGATGGGATCTGTAGTAGTTAATTGCACATGGTAGCAATGAAAAACGTGAGTTTCAAGCAAATATCAAAATAGAAAACTGAAACATATAAACAAGAAAATACCATTCGGTGCACATAATTGTTTTCGAGGTCCACTCGTAAGAATTTAAAAATATAACACCAAGTTTGCAGTATACCTTAGTTTTGCAGAAACCAGTCATGCGAACAAAGCCATTATAGTTGTTGATGGGCATGATGCCGGGAACAATGGGACAAGTTATTCCGATTTCCCGACAATCATTCACGAATTTGAGAAAATTGTCAACATCGTAGAAAAGTTGAGTGACAATCACATCTGCTCCAGCATCAACCTGCAATATGATATCCCAATTATAAGGTACAAACGGTATTCATCTACAAAAGCAGTTAACAGTCAAGTAATGTTTCATTTGTTCATTACTTCATTATATCTTCTAAGAAACTTGAATGTAGAGGGTTTGGCAGTTTGCTCCAACATCTTGACTTGGTTGCATGGGTTTTTTTTTCATCTTATATTCGTGTTCATATGAACTCAACAAAGGTCAGAGAAGACTGAAAATTATGAACCAGGTTTGCACCAACGGCTTGACTTGGTTGCATATATTAATGTTCATATAAACTTAGCAAAATTTTAACCTTTTCTAATATCAGTGGCAGTAGTGGACATAGATAATGTAACCAACTTTATGTTTTAGTTTCAGGATCTATTAACATCTTGAAGTTATGTCTATGTCCAGATATGCATCAAGAACCAAAAACGCTGACAAATAAATAAAGAACAATTTACCAAGGTGTAGTGACCATGCAAGTAATCAATCAAAAGAATCTCAAGCTAAAAGGGAAAAAGCCTTTCTTAACTGCTTAAGTAAGGAAACTGACAGACAACAGCAACCATCAGAGTTAACATTAAACTCACCACAACTTCCTCTGGAAATAATCGTGACAGTTTGATGGCAACGTTGATGGTTACCATAGATTTAATATATCGAATAGTGTAGCAATAGAGTACAGTTGTATAAAAATCTCCAGGAAGTGATTTTTATCTCTCCTAATATCTTTGTAGCTTGCACATTGTCCTAATCTCAGAAAAACTATCTCAAAGCACGTAAGTTTTGTAAGAAGATTGTACCTTTCTCTTGAGGTAAGCAAGATCCTTTGCATATGCTTCTGGTGTAGCCAATCCATTGCTTTCAATGACTTCAGGATGTGCCTCTGAGAATCAAAGTTTTGGTTCATTAAAATGCATAATTTACAAAATATCGACCTAAAATAAAAAATAGGATAGCATGTAGAGATAATACTAATATCATGCATAGGGAATTTTGTAGTCTGAAAATGAAGACAAAGAGAAGCGAGAGGAAAACCTGGATACCCAGCAACAGCTATGCCAAAATAGTCACCATATGACTTGCGGATATGCTCCACCTGCAAAGCAAAAGGGATAGACATATTAAACCCTTGTATCTTAAACCTTCGGGGTGGAGAGGTCCACTTTCTCACAATCTATCTACTCTTAACATATACTATTCAAGTGCAGCTGAGATCAAATAACTGGCAATAAGTTATTAACTTCAATTACACATGCAATCACTGCATTCATTTTCATACATCTTAATCAGGTCACCTAATGATGGGTGTGATTTCCAAATATTCTCAATGAACCGTGTTGTCAACTTCTTCATGTTCGAAATCATCTTACAAAAGTTGTTATGGACCTCAATGATCTCAAATTCACCCATCTAACATTGCTCAAGAGAAGAAAATGTATGAAACCAATCACTAAAAAATGAGCTAAAATGGGCAACACTACCATATAACAAACTAAGAAATGCTACACCCCAAAATGAGATTTCACAGTGCTTTGTCCAATAAGTAATTAGTAATACCCAAGCATGTGGTTTATAATCAAAGTAACATGTTAACAGTTAAAAAAGTAACGCTGAATATACATATATAGTCCTAGCATTTAGATCACCTAACTTGTGTTGGTAGCTAGTCTAGAAAGGCGACTCAATGATCAATGAGGCTTGAATCACAGATTCAAATCTAATTGTTAATCAAAAGGCTGAAAAGGAAGATCGTGATGTACCATGTAATAAATCTCTCATAGTCTAAATCATATTAAAGAAGCTACAAGCTTGTATTCACCCAGCTTGTTTGAAAGAATCTCTTATGTGAAACCAGTTACTAAAAATAATAATTAAACTAGGCAAAACTACTCTACAACAATACCACACCCAGGAATTAGACTCCACAATCCCTCAATTCAATAAGCAACGAGTAAAATGTAAACTCCAAGGAAGTGTAGAGAATCTAATGAAATAACAAGTTGCATTTAGAAATGTAATGCTGAATACAAAATGTAATATGTTCAGTCATTTAGATCATCTAACTTGTGTCGATAGCTAGTATAGAAATGTCGGCAACTCAATGATCGATCAGACTTCAAAATCACAAATCCAAATATAACTAAAAATGTCGGTAAATAGAGAAATGTCGGTAACTTAAGTATCAATTAGACTCTAAGTTCACGTATTCAAATCTAATTAATCAATAGAAGCACAACGAAACAGCAAGATCGTGATACCTACCAGATCAAGAGCACAGGCGAACCCGCCCTGTATCTGAACGAACTTATCCTGACCACGGGGAGGATCACCTCTAAGAGCCAAAACGTTCTGAATTCCATCTTTCTTTATAGTCTCTAGCGCGTGGTCTATCTTCTCTACAGGCATATTGGTGCACGTCAAATGCATCATAGTCTCCACGCACACCAAATTCTGCATTCTTCTCGCTATTTCCAGAGTCAGCTCCGCGGTGGATCCACCAGCGCCCCATGTGATATCGCAGAATGTAGGATCGTGAGCCACCATTCGCTCCATCCTTTCGAACAGATTTTCAACACCTTCCTCCGTCTTCGGAGGAAAGAATTCGAAGGAAAATACCACCTTTCCAGCATCTCCGGCCGCCGTAGACTCCAAAATCTTCTCAATTACCTTCATTTTCTGAATGAATTACAGAAAAATCGGGAGATCTAGAGATTCAGCAGTGTATTATCTCAGATCTTGTGGTCTGATCGACTCACAACTCACTGAAGGAGGGCACGCCAAGATTGGTAGATCTGCTGCTTCTTTTATAATGCGAGAATGATACGTTTAGCCCCTTTTACTTTCAGAATTATACCAAAAAGGCCCTACAGTATAGTGATTAATTATAGTCAGCATCGAAAACCTATGTTCCATGGTGTTTCTAGCTCTATAAATCAAGTGATTTCTAACGAGTTTTTTTTATTTTTTTAAATGAAAAGAAAGAATTTGTAAATAAACAAAAAAAAATTTGTGTTATCAAGTTTTATTTAGTGAAGAAGAAAAATAAAGGAAAAAATTTGAAGGAAGAGTTGCGTTAATTTTACCATGAATTCCTTTATTTTTAAATGAATGAAAGAATTCTCTTTAACATCTTTTTATTTTCTCTCTTTATTAAACTCGAAACGTAAGTGATTTATGATTTGAGTATGCTATCGACTTGATCGTTTGTTTTAATTTGTAACAACAGATTTTGTATTATTTGAAATTTAGTTGTGATTTTTAAATCGTAGGGTTTTAATAAATGTATCACATATAAGTTATAAATATAATTATTGTTATTTAAATCTATAATAGATAGTTACAATATATTTTACATAATCAATGATGATTATGATTTTTTTAGAACAAAGCGATTAAATTTTGTGCTAACATGAAAATAGTTAAGAAAAACCCTACTTTTTCAAGTTCCATTTAAAATTAACTAACTAAACTTAACTAAAATAAATGTCTTTGAGGAATAATGTCAAAAAAAACATATAAAGTTATTACAATGTAACCGTCGTCAATACATATATATGAGAGGGTTTACTTAAACCCACTAAACTAATTTTTTATACAAGTTTATTATAGTTTTGCTAAAATTCAAGTTATGAACCCATTAGTTTTATTTACAAATATTAGCAATTTTAGCTATGAACCTACTGGAAAGGTTTCTAGCTCCATCTCTGACTGTCATGATGATAAAATAAACATTCTTTAATATATATGGCTATTAGGTTTCAATTTACCTATTATTATGATGTCTAGCAACCTATTAATATATTTATTTGATTATTAGTTGTTTTTTATGAATTGTCATCGTAAATTTTCAAGAAAAAGATGATTGAGAGGTTATCGAATAAAGATTCGCTAAGAAAAAAAAAACATTAGAGAAGATAACCAAAGACAAAGATTCACTGAAAAAATGCTATCAGAATAAATTACGAATAAGTTATATATCAAAAAAATTATTTGTCAAAAGAGAAGTAGTTAGAAAAATCAAGTAAAACCGGAAAAAAAATTGGACAAGAAAATAAGATGTCTATAAATGAAGAGTGGCCAAATATGTTTGTCAAAAAAAAATTGAAAAAAAAATAGTTGAGTGGAAATGTTGATTCGCTAAAAAATGAAGTAACTTTCATGCGAACCAATTGTGTGTTCGACAAAACTAAATGAAACGAGAGTCAGGGCTAAGGCTAGGACAAGTGTAGGATCCAAGCTCCTATTTAGTGAATCCAATGTGTGCATGTCAATTTATACGGTTTAGCATCAGTTTACCAGCTCCAAATCTCTATAAAAGCAAGGTTAGATCATTAAATGTAGATGTTTTCAAAATGACGGTTGATTTGGTGTATGTAAGTAGTAATAAATAACTTGTGATCGTCAGAAAATATGTTAAAAGTTTTTGTTGAATTAAGTAAGCTGATAAAATGTTGCTAGTCTTGACTCTCGACCAGTGACCTTTACATCTGTAAGGAAAATGCTTCAAGTTTGTGAAGTTTATGCTTCACGCGCATAAAGGTTTTGTTTAAATCGTAAATCAGCTATTGGTTCGACTTTCATTTTAAACTTTGCCAAACTAAGGAACCCGAATACACACGTCCAACAGATGTGAGTGTGTATTTATAGGTAATTAACTAAATGTTAATATAAGCACATGTACACGTATGGTTATTAGTACCATGTATATTTATATACGCACACCGTACATAGTATTGTATGTTTTTGTGCATATATATTAAGTAACATATGATGTATTATATGTAACATAGACTACATACAAACAACAATGTTTACGTTTCATTTTAAACTTTGCCAAACTAAGGAACCCGAATACACACGTCCAACAGGTGTGAGTGTGTATTTATAGGTAATTAACTAAATGTTAATATAAGCACATGTACACGTACGGTTATTAGTACTATACTACTATGTATATTTATATATTTATATACGCACACCATACATAGTATTGTATGTTTTTGTGCATATATATTATGATGATGGCGATTTAGGGCGTTGATTGTGGGGGACGGTAGTTTTGGAGTGGTGGTGATGGGCTTCAATTGTCAAAGGCTCCTCTCACCTTTAAATTCCAATTATCTGGACAAGTTACCAAATACACTAGTTAAGGAATTAAAATTTGCATTTCAAATCACTTAGGATTTCAATTCCTAAGGATTCCAATCCTTAACATTCCAATAAACCAAACACTGTAGAATAATGAAAACCCCGTCGGTATTTTGTATTACATTGATAACTATTTATAGAGTACAAAGGGTACAATATGAAACCCTAATGGACTATAGCCTATCTATACAATAGGGCTGAGTCATCCTATACTAAACCCTAATCTATATTCTCTAAGGGGATGTTTGGTACCAGGAAAAGAAAATGGGAGAATTGGAAATGGAAATGAGGGAGAAATGGAAATAGTGAGAAATGAAAATGAGTAAAAAATGTCTTTGTTTGGTACCATCAAGAAATGAAAATGAGAAATGGTGGCTCAGGTGGCCGGAAACTCGGCAGTGGCAGCGGCGACACGCCTTGCCGACGCCGAACACTCATCATCGCCGTAAAACTAGATTAAGGTCCATCGCAACAGTGCACAATGATTAGGGTTCCATCTAGGGGCGTTCAAAAATATCCGTATCCGATCCGAAATCCGAATACCTGAAAAATCCGATACAAAATTATCCGAAAATTCGGATATCCGAAATTTCGGATACCCGAAATTCGGATATCCGAATTT
>JAUEJL010124908.1:0-11628 GCA_032274825.1 Drosophyllum lusitanicum | reverse complement strand
TGTTCTCCATAATTGAAAAAAAAAGATTATGAAAATATTTTTTAATAATTAAGTTAATTTGTATTGGCTTTGACTTTGAAAAAAATTATATTGACTTTGATTTTTTTAAATATGTAAAGTTTAGTTATTAAAATGTAATATAAGAATTTTATTAACTATATTTAATTGTTACTCAATTTAGTTTATATGATGGGTAATTTAGTAATTTCAAAACACTTCAAATTTAAAAGTTTAAAAAAAAGCCTAAATCTTTTATAATATAGTATAAATATTTTAAAATTTTAAAGAAAAGATCGACAAAAATTTCTATATATTTAAAAGATTTAATATATACAAGTTCACAAATTACTAGAAATTTGATATTTGTTCGATTGTGATCGTACAATTCTTTTAATTTTATGTTATCAATGGTTATATGTTGCGATTTTCAGGACAAAAGAAATATTTTTTTTTGAGAATTTTTTTTGAAGTGTTGCGATCTTGAATTTGAGAATAATTCAATATGTTTTTTTTTAATTTGTTGTTACAATAGTCGTAGAAATATATATACTTACATGCATAGATACATATTAGCATGATACCCTCGTAATGTAACGGTAACAAATAATTTCTACTCGTTAATATAATCCTTTTCAAGACGTAGGAAGTATGATATTCATGTAATACGGTGATAGTAGATAATTTTCGTTTGATGACATGTCTATTTCTTTAACTTTTTTCTATTTCCTTTACTTTTCTGATCTCCATAATTGAAAAAAAAAATTTATGAAAATATTTTTAATAGTGAAGTTAATTTGTATCGGTTTTGAATTTCAAAATAATTGTATTGACTTTGATTTTCTTAAATATGTAAAGCTTAGTTATTAAAATGGAATATAAGAATTTTATTAACTATATCTAATAGTTACTCAATTTAGTTTATCTGAGGGGTAATTTAGTAATTTTAAAACATTTAAAATTTAAGATTTTAAGCAAAAAGCCTAAATGATTTATAATATAAACTTATGTTCTATAAAATCCATTTAAAAAACATAATTCTAAAATTTTAATATTCAATCACAGATGATTCATTATACAATCACAGATGATTCATTAGTATACAATCACATGTGAATTACAAAAAATTACAAAAATACCACTCCGCCAAATTTTTAAAATTTAATTTGGACCATTGATGTCATTGATACAAAGACTAAAGTTAGTCCATTAGAATTATGAATTAATTATGGATTATATTTAACATTCTTTTTATAATATAATATAGATATGCATATGCAAATTCATAAATGTGTTAACAATCCTGAAATGGTGTTGATTGATGATTGATTAGCAAGTTAAAGATATATAATTAATTAAAGCAGTCTATAAATGAAAATAAAAGGAGTAAGTAGAGGCTCATCTCAATCACCGTTGATTGAGAATGAGTCTTGTGATTAAGCAACATTAATTCCTAGTTACAATCCCAAGTTCAAACTTTAGATCATGATTACATATTATAAAGAGTACCAAGTTTCGTCTCAAAGTAGACTTAATTCGAGATCGAGATAAGAGAGCGTGAGCGATGACAGTGATTGAGCGGGGAAAAGTTGACCTTAGTCCTAACCATGGTTGATGTGTTAGAGATCATAAACCGAGAGATTGAAAATATCTCTCTCGGTTTACTTTCTGATGCATTGGAGCTCCATTTCCATTAACGAAGCTCATGATACCTAGCTAAAAAGTCGGTACATAATGAAAAAGAAACCTAAATGCACTACAACTATGCCTTAATGTTATTTAGTCACATGGCTAAACATCCCGGTTTTTAGCCAAAGTAAATATACACAAAAATTATAAAAATGAACATCATCTGTGCTTACCCTAAGCACAGAAGATGGTTTTCCGAAAAGAAAAGATTTTGTCATAAAAAAAGGAAAAAGTTTTAACCAAAACATGCTAGCCAAGTTTTAAAAAAAATCTAAGACTAGGGTTCAAGTTAAAGGGAAAAAAAAACAAAAACTTTGGACACAATCCAATGCCCATGATTAAACTATATGTATATCTAAAAAAAGACATCTTTCATCAAATTTTGGTACTTGAAGCATTTACAATTTCTCTTAATTCAAGAGGAAATGAGTTGATATATGATGTCTTAGTTTTTTTCTTTTTGGGCTTATTCCATATATAAGCCAAAAAACTTATATAAATTTTCTCCAACTTATAAAGCTTTTTTTCATAGCCATAAGTTGGTGAGATGCACATGCATATGCTTTGAGGGGTGTCCTTCTCTTGTAGGGGACCCTCCCCCTTTAAGAGAAGATAAAAAAATGTCCTCCAAATTTGGATGGCTAACCCCTATGGGGGGTTTGTTTCCATGCCTTGGATGGCCTTGATTGACTGTATCAAGACGTTCATGAAAGAGAGGGTGAATGAAAGAGATAACCATGGTTGGCCAAAGGTCGATTTTTGTTCAGAACGGATAATATTCTGAGAACAGAAAGGGAATGCATGCAGATTCGGTTTTCGATCAATGCAATTCTCGTGAATCTCTTAATGATGAGCAGCGGGCGATTGTAGAACCACGTTTACGCCTGTGGCACAGCAAAACAAACTGTCAAACATGTTAGTAACTTAATTAGCAGATATTAATCATTCTCTCATTTCATTCCTATATGTCTTCTTTCACCTAGCTTATTTTACATCAAATCACACTACAAGAAATCATTAGATTGTCCACATTTATTTATATATCATGTATAGAACTTAAACATAAGATTTAACCAATTTTTATGCACCTAAAAACTTTAAAATTAAGAAATAATTCTTTATGGTGCACTTTTTTTAGATTTAAGTACGTGGGTATGCCAAATAATGTGTAGAACAACTTATATTTTTGTAGTGCAATCAGGAAGGAAGAGGAAAATCTAAGAAAAAATATTATGCAAATTAAACCTGCAGGTTGCAACGGAGGAGTAGCTGCGAGGGAGATTGGGGTACCATACTGTTGTGCGTACCCCGCAGAAGAATTAACTGCCGAATACTGGTAGAGCTGGTGTGGGTACACACCATATCCCTGACCAGCGGCATAGCTTCCATGACCCCCTTCTGCCATGTTTAGATATGGGTAGAAGGCGGCGGCTGCACCTGCAGCTGTCATCATACCACCGCTAGCTGCACCCACACTCGCGCCATAAAATGGATACTGTCCGTTTGTACCTCCATATACATTATAGTAACTCTGATCACAAAAATCAGGAAAATTAAATATATATATATATATCAAGAAACAAATCGATTAAAAAATGGAAGAAGATAAACGTACCGTTGGATATGTGTAATCTGGAGAATACGGTGAATATCTGCAAATCAAAGAATCGGATAAATTAGAGAAATGAAATGAAACCCTAACTTCGAGAGCAAGTAATAGAGTGTTAATGCATGCATGGGATGCATGGACAAATTAAATTATTTTAATAATAAAAAAATGTAAAAAAACTGTGAATAATAACAGCATATACCCATACATATTACTTAGAGATAGTACATAGCATATGACATCAGAAATGGAAAGAGTGAGAAGAAGAAATCCCAAAAATAATGTTTAAAGTGTCTGACTGAAAGTACTGTACTAGTCATGTGCTGCTTGCAGATTAGTTTGACTAAAGTCAGAGATAGAAAGAAAGAGGATGGCAAGGCAATCATGATGATGATGCATGTGGATGGTAGAGCTAGCACGCCTGAATACAGAAAGTGAATTTACACAAGAATGCTTTTAATTTGTTTAATGATTTCTTTTTCAATGAGTTGGCACTCCCCACATGCTTCAACTACTCAATAATTCATTCATTTCTCAAAAATTAAATCAAACAATTTACCACAACGTACCCTATTTATTGTATATATATGTATATGTTTGCATGTATGATTCCTTCATGTAATATACAAATTAGGGAATCTTCCATATTTTATTTTCATAGATGAATGGATGAATAAGAGAGAAACTAACCCATAAAGATTAGTTGTTGGAAAAGGGATGCCTTGGTGGATGGCATAATGAGGGAAGGCTGTTGCAGAAGGGAAAGCTGTTGTTCCCATTCCACCTGCAGCAGCAGCAGCTTGATGATGGTTATGATTATGATGATGATGATATCCACCTCCATAACCACTCATAACCCTAATGCTCCTTCCTCCTCCACCTACATTATCAATAAATATACGTATCTATATCACTACGTATACGTACTACTATAGTCTATATATATACATTTATATATATATATGTATATACACACACATAACTACTTGTATATAGTTAAATATACGTATTTATATACATGCATATATGTCCTTTAGTATTACATAAGTATGCGAAAGTGATACAAGCATTTAGTTGATCCAAAGATAAATTGGCTTGCAAGCAAAGATTTTTTTATAATTTTTCAATATTGTACCAAAGAAAGTCTACAAATATTATCAGTTTACATAATTTCTGATCTTGATTTCAAGTGTGGAAATTACTAAAACAACCTTATATATTAACTATAAATAAAAAAAAGCAAATGAGGTAGAGGTGAATACAGTATGTACGTACCATCACTTGAACGGATATGACCTGTAATTCCTCTTTTTTTTTCTTTTTTATAATTGGCTTTTTGGAAGAAACTGACATATAGATACATATTATGTATCCATGTTTTGTGGCTGTAATAAAAGCATTACGTTCATTCATTTCTTTATAAAAGTGGGAACCCTACTATTATACCTCACTTCAAAATATTCATTGATTCTCTTTAAAATCAAAATCTCAATCTTTTATCTTAATCTTGTCTTACAACGGATATTCTGATATTCATTTCAACTTAATTATGACCTCTAACATGTTATAATTATCACATGAACACTCGTAATCTAGTGTGTGTGTGTGTATATGTACATACACGAACATGTATATATATACACAAAGAATTGCTGTAAGTGATGAAAGATTCCAAATTTCCAAATGTTAACTAACACTACTAATTTACAAACTTAAAGTGAATAAAAAAAATTAACAATTATATATTTTCAAAAAAACGTACGAAGAATAAATTAAACCCATAATTGTAACGAAAGAATTGATGCATACCAAGTTTATTAGGCGTTGAGGGTTTAGATCTTTGAACACCCAAAGAAGCTAGATTGCAATTAGCCCGCCGGCCGTCGATCACCGGAGCCGCATCAACACATGCCCTCATCGCTGCATCGGCTTCCCGGAAAGTCACCTGCATTTTTGGTCGGAATTTAATTAGTGTCACATGATATATAAATAACATAATAACTTCATGTCTTGTTTTAAATTACAATTGTTTTATTTTTTAAGATTCTAATACACAAAAACCCATTACAAATAAATAACAAACCCCATTATTTTCTTCACGATCTAGATGTAAAAATGAAAAAAACAAAGATAAAAAACTGAAGAAAAGATCATACAAAGCCGTATCCTTTAGATCTGCCAGTGGTCTTATCAGTGATGACAACAGCTTCCAAGATCTCACCAAACTGCTCAAAGTACGTTTTCATGGTATCTTTTTGTGTTTCCCAAGCCAACCCACCAACAAATACTTTTGTGTAAGTTGTATCACCAAACTGGCCGGCGGTGTAGTTTGTTGTGGGTGTAGCCGCCGCAGCCGCCGCCGGAGTCATTTTTTTCCCTTTCTTTCTAGGAAGGTGGAATTGAAGTGGTGGGAAGGCAGGTAAGCTAGGGTTTAATTGAAATTGAGAAAGAAAGAAAAGAAAGAAGAAAGAAAGTGATGGATGGTGTTGATGATCAAGCAGACAATTGGGTCAGAAATCCAGCTATTAAAACTGGGAGGGAAAATAGAAAAAGCAAGCAAAATGAGAAACAAAGAGAGAGAGAGAGAAGGAATTGAGTTGAAGAAGAGAGAGAGATGAAATAAAATGAAATGAAATGAATAATAAAGCAAAAGGTAGAAAAGAGGAAAGGGCCTATCATAATACGGACATCAATTATATACACACACCACCAGCGACACCCCACCATCTCTATTCTATACCACCTTCGAACCTTTGCGATTGTAATATACTTTCTTACTAATTCATAGTCAAACCTATCTTCATTCCACCCTAGCTAGATCTATGTCAAATCCAACAACATATTACTATTATTATTATTCACACAAATACTTTTCAAGAATTTGAACCACAAATTAATGCCAAAAGATTCATGAACTTTAATTTGGTATTCATCCCATTCATCATCATTTCATTTCGTAGAGAAGATAGTAACTAGTAAGAACAATGTATAAATGACTGTATATGATATAATGTTTAAAGAAATAAATAACAATAGCTCAACTTTCTTTTAAGGGGAAAGGGAGTTCTTGCTTTATCACCCAAATACCTCAATTGTCATCGACATCACTTCAGTTTTTCTTTTTTTACTCCTCTATCTTTGATCTTTCTATAGTATATGTTTCCAAATTTTAATAATAATCGAATATTAATAAAGGACGGTTTAACTTATTTATACTTGGAGCATTAAATGATTGCCCTTCTGTGAGTTATGAGATTAAGGGGTACTTAGTTAAATAGAGGGGGATGAGAATGATAAATGGTAAGTGAATACAAAGGAATGCAATGGGCATTCCCTGTTATTATCATTACTATTGATATTGCTTGATTAATTTAGGTAATCATTACACATACATACATACATACATATATATATATATATATATATTAAGTAGTTCGGTAGTGGTAGTGGTAGTGGTGGTCGGTGGTGGCAATGGTGTTGATGGTTTTTTGGTGGCAATAGTAAGTTGTGGTGGTGGTTGGTGATGGTGGCAGGAACCGTTAGGGGAAATGATCGGTGGTAGCGGCGGCGATGTTGATTAAGGTGGCGATTAATGACAATTAGTGACAGTGAGTGGTGGTTGACGACGACGGTGGTTTTGGTAGTAGGTAGAGGTGGCGAGGAAGTGTAAGCAGTGGTATTGGCGATAGTTGACAGTGTGGATGTTGCTTGTGGTGGCGGTGGTGGTGGTGTCAGTGGTCTATGATGGTGGTAGGAGCATAGTGGTGGTGGTCGGTGGACCAATATATACTTGAATCCATGGTGATGGTGATGGTTTTGGTTGATGGTGATGGCGATGGTGAAGACGATGTTGGTGGAGTCGACAATCAACGAAAATTGATGGTGGCAAGCGATGGTTGATGATAGCGACGATTATGATAGGGGGTGTTGGTGATAGGGGTGGAGGTAGTGGTAGGGGGTGGTGATTGTGTGATGAGTTATGACAGTGTGGTGGTTTCGGTCATGGTGGTGATCGGGGAGAGGAGACACATATACCTGAATCTATTACCTTTAATTCATTACCCCCAATTTACTGAGAAATGGTTGATTACCCATTAATAGGTAATGCTTGATAATATTCCATATAATCAACCAATATTAATCATTATCTTTCCTATTCACTACCTCTTAAAACCCCCAACCAAGCATACCCTAAATGTGTCAGTCAAGAAAGTTAGGAAAGGCATTTAATCCCTAGAACCAAATATTGTAGCCACTTTTAGCCTTCAAGAGGGGGCTGTGCGTGTCATGTACGAAAGCCAAGAGCAAGAAGAAAGGGAAGAAGGACCGGTATTACTGATTTTATACAAAATTATATCCAACAAAATTATATACTTTTCTAAGATTTATTTACCAACAATAAAAGTTTATGTCTAAATATGTTGTTATTTGGTAAAAACAGGAAATAAACACTCGGAACAAAGAACAAAGCCAAGAAGAAAAGTGCAAAAATCAGGAAAAAATACTAGAAGTTACAAGTCTTCACAGCGTAAACTTTTAAATGTTCACGTCATGAAGCTTTACTACGACAGAAAGATTAATTGTATGACATAATTCTCTTGGTAAAAATGCTTTGAAATGAAGATAAATTCTAGAAGAAGATTAAGTGACATGTATTATCAGTCTACTAGAGTAGCTTTGTAACAACCGCAAACCCGGGCTAGTCGTTAGCGGGTTGGCGGTGAGTGTTTATGTGCATTATGTGTTTAAAATTATGTGATTAAAATAAATAATTATATCGCATGAATTTAGGAGATAGATAAATTCGTTGTTGAGCGAGGGTTGTAGAAAATACCTTGTAGGATGTTAACTAATAATGGATGATTGCTTAATTTGATTAACTGTATGCTAGAAAGTAGTATGGCATACTAGTAATAGTAATTACCTTAAACAATGGCCACCTCATGTTAATATAATCTTTTTGTGTTGATGGTGTGTGTGTGCACGTGTACAGTGAAAAATACATATGGATATACACGAGACAAGTCACCTCCTCATTTGAATCATATCTTGAGTGTGTAAGTGTGTGTTTCTTTGAAGTGAAGAAAAGCAAGAACGAGATAAACCAACTTGAAACTTTGAATTTGAGATTTTGTGTTTGATATTTCAAGACTAAGGTTGGTACATGTTTATGTTGTGAATTATGTTAATCTTTTATATGTCTTGCTGGGTTTTTATTGGTAGAAGTTAAGAACACCATTGATGAGTTTTTGAAGAAACTTGACATGTGGGTTTTCTTGATTTTGAAGTTTTAACGAGTTTGATGTGTTATTGTTAATTGTGAACATGTTATTTGAAGTTTATATTGGTTTAGAACTGTTAGAAATCGATTTCCAGATTTATAAGTGTGTTTTTGAAGATTGGTTTGAAGCGGGAAAAAAACAGAAAGTTACAGGTCTGTACTGTTCGTCGCTGAACACGACGCATCCAATGGGGGGACCCGATGCGTTCCCGGTTTGGTCCGACTTGGGAGGTCCGACTTTTGTTCCGGTCTGACTTTGGTGGTCCGACATTGGGGGCTATCCGACTTATAGCCCGACGCGACGCGTCCAGTGGTTTTTCAGTTTTAGACTTTTGTTTGATATTCGTTCGTGTTACATGTGTTATGCTATTTTATATGTGAAGCAAATACATGGTTATGTTTGATATAAATATATGTGAATGTATATTTATGAATCAGAGACTGATTTCAGTGTTGTTGTATTCTCAGAAACTGCGAAAACTCAATAATATTATACCACTGAGCAGCGTGATTGAGAACAGAGGTGAGTGGATGTAAACTCGGGGATGGTAAAGGTTATGATTGATATGATTGATGTGATGCATGTGTTTGATGGCTGATAAACTATTTTTTCTGATTGATAATTGTATAATTGCTTGTGTGTTATTTGGCCTATACATGCTTGTGGGATGATAACGAGTATCGTGATATGATAGAAGTTAGCTATGCATGGAATTAGACTGGGTCCATTTGCTATTGGTTGAGCAGTTGTAGACCTTCTGATGCATGCGTTGTATTGGCAGAGGGCTATCGGTAAACCTTTGCCTTGGACCGCAAATGGTTGAAAGGTTCTGCACCAAACCGACGGTCTTCTGGATTTATGTGATTACACGCTTTTGTATTGATTATTGTTATTTGTTGTTGTGGTTTAGCTTCCATTCACTTAGCTTTGTGCTAATTTCTCATTTTTAACCCGTTTTTGCAGGAACAGTGAGTTCATTTGTTTAACTGTGGGTGTTGTGTAAAGGAAAGCTTGACCAGTGCTCTGATATTTTGTTTTGTAAAAGACGAGCCATAATATTTTGAATAATTTTGTAACACAAGGATACTTTGGTATTTGTAATCAGTGTGGATGTTTGTGAATATTTATGTTAACTATATTGAGTTATGCTTCCGCAGCGTTTTAAAAAAATGGCTTTAGATTTTTGGTGTTACATCTTTTACACCAGAAAGACTTAAAATTGAGATTCCATCTCCGCGTTTATGATGAGGTATTAAGCTAGTTTAAGTAGGAGCTAATCATACAAATAGTCCTTTTACTATCCAAAAATTATGAATTTAGTCCTTCAACTTTTAAAGTTGCAAGGTGTGTCCTTTATAAACCATTTTATCGCCAGAATGGTCTTTTTAACGTTGGCCGTTAGTAGGGTTAGTAAGGTGCTAGTAAATTCTCTTAACTTGAGGGCATTTGGGTCTTTTTATACTCTTTTTTAATTTTAAATAATATATAATCTTTTAGAAGATATAAAATTTCACACCTTATCTCCATTGATTCTCTCTCACTCTCCTCTTTATCTCTATCACCATCCTCTACCGAACCACCACCACCCACCACTTGAAACCACCAACGCTTGAAACCACCATCACATTCGCCCAACGCCCACCATAAAACACCACCCTTGCCATCTGAAAACACCAACACAATCAAAACCCACCACCCAAATCGAAATCAGAAACCCACCACTTGAACTGGAATCAAAACCCACAAGGCAACTCAAACTTTTTAAGTGTTAAAAACATCTAGAAAATCGAACCCCATAAACTCTAAATTCACCTTAACATTCACAAATATGGAAAAAAGAACACCGAGAAGAAGGAGAAGGAACAGTGAATGTGGTGGTGGTCTTTTTTAACGAGGAGTTCCATGGTGGTGGTGTTCTTTGCCCGGGGGACGATAAGGGTGCCGGGGTGGGGTGCGACCAAAAACGAAAACAAAAAGGAAAAGCCTTTTTAACCTTTTTGTGCGACCAGAACCTTCAAACCCTTTGCCGGAGAGGAAAAGCGAGACTAGAGGAGAAGAGAGGGGGTGAGGAAGTTGAAGCTTTAATCTTTCACAAAATTAGGGTTCCATTTACCTTAATTGTAACTGCAAAAACGATGGTAAGGTTGAGAGAGAGAGGCAAGAGGTCTGGAGAGAGAGAGAGGGGAGGTGAGATAGAGAGATGATGGTGGTGGTCCTTGCTGGTGAGGGGTTCCATGGTGGTGGCCGAGCCTTAACAAGCTCAAGCCTAAACTAAAGCTCATTTTGTAAACGAGCCCGGGCTCAAGCCTCAAAGAGTAGACTCGTTTAGGCTTGCGAGCCTAAACGAGCTTTATATACAAAATTAATTTATTTATTTATTTGTTATATATATATATATATATATTCTTTTAATAAAAATTCAAAATAATACCCAGACCCTAAACGAGCTGAGCCGAGCTTCATATAACTTAAACGAGCCGAGCTCGAGCTTCGTATATCTTAAATGAGCCGAGCTCGAGCCTAAAAAAGCCTAAATGAGCCCAGCTTAATAAGTACTATGTTGGAGCTCGGCTTGTTTACATCCCTAGTCGAGGTAGAGAGAAGAGGTGTAGAGTGATGATAAGTTTAGGTTAGGTGAGGAGGAAAACGTATTTAAAATATGAAATAAATTTATTTAGTTTTAAAAATAATTTTAGGAGTTAAAAAAATAAATAAAAAAGGGTAAAAATGCTACTTAACATAGATGAGAAACAAAACCTATTGTCGTAACAAAATAGTTTATAAAGGACACCCCTTATAACATTTAAAGCTAAAGAACTAAACTTGTAATTTTAGAATAGTTAAATTACGAGAAGAATGTTCAATATAGTCCATAATTAATTCATAGTCCTATGGGATTAATTTTAGCCTTTGAATCAATGACATCAATGGTTCAGATTAAATTTTAAAAATTTGGGCGGGGTGGCATTTTCGTAATTTTTCGTAATTCACATATGATGCTTTTACAAATCACATGTGATTGTATATTGAATCACATGTGATTGAATATTA
>JAUEJL010124897.1:0-11628 GCA_032274825.1 Drosophyllum lusitanicum | reverse complement strand
CGCAGCCGCCGTCCGGCGACCTGAGCCTACATTTCTCGATTTTATTTCTTTGATGATACCAAACAAGGTAATCAATTTCAATTCTTCACATATTTCTATTTCTCCCCATTTCCATTTCTCCCCATTTCCAATTCTATTTCTCCCAATTTCTTTTCTCCTTACCAAACGTACCCTTAGTTTCTTATAACTAGAGAAAAAAAAGGGTGTAAGCGTAAATAAAAAATTACTTTGGAGGTTTTCTGCAAGTTTTCAAACCGAAGGGTAGTATTTGTAATTACCCCAAAACGATGAACAAATGTCGTTTCTCAAGCGGATCCATCAATGAAAATTAATCATAAATTGATTTTCAAGGGCTTCAAATTTTGAATCTTACGTCTTCAATTAAACAGTTAATTAGCTGAATAAGATTCAATCAATGGCAAATAGCAACAAAAGAGATGAACCATTTACAGCGCCACCGGTCGATCGATGGTTTGACCTAACCCTAGGTTCCTCTTTTCAAGACAATCCTTCTTCCAAATTCTGCACTCTTCGCTGTAAGTCTATATCTATATTTGTGTTTTTACTTAGTAAGATATGTTTTGTTTGACCGATTGGATTGTTTCTTGGAGTAATGTATATTCTGTGAAATTTGATTAGAAAAAATGTTCTGGGTAGACTCGAATTGGGTGCTGTAAAAGTTGTTTTGAGAATCACATCAAAAGAGCGTAAAAGTGTTTCTGAAATTCGACTAGAGGTTACAAATTTGGGATGTAATTGGAGTGTAAACTGTGAGGTCATTGTTGACTCGTTATAAAAGTCAAAATCCTCTCTTTGTGAAAAATGAAAACAGGGGATTGTTGTATGAACATAAATAGACTTACACATTTTGGATATTTCAGATGAATTCAAGCCAGCATCAATTGATAAGAACCAACCTGGGAAATTGCATAAGACCAAGGATAATAAGGTGGCTGTTGAATTTCAGAACAACCAACCAGGGAAACCCAAAGTGAGTTTTGAGGGTAGTAGTGAGGATTACAAGGACAATGATGCAGTTTTGTTCTTTGATGGTACGAGTTTTAGGTTGGAACGGTTACATAGATCGGTGAAGCGTTTGAGGCATGTTAGGCAACCTGGCGAGTCTGCAGCTGTAGCCGCCACTAATTTACCAGGGCTGCCACCCGAGTCTAATTCACCGCCAGTTGGGAAGGGACCTAAAATTCAGCCTACGAATAAGAACTTACTTCCCCCATCTGTATGTTTTTCTTTGCTTCTTTCTCTAATTTGGGCTTCATAAACATAACCAAATCAGGTGTTATGCATGATCCTAATCAAACTTCAAATAGTATATGTTTATCTTTGCATTCTTATCTATCTTGTGCAAGTTTGATGTTTTATAACTCATTTTTCTTCATATTTTTAAACCTTTATTGGACCTATTGTTGTACCCTTGTACAGGTCGAGGTTGAAAGAATTGAAATCGGCAACTTTAAAGGCTTTGGTATGTTAAAATTTTCTTTTATTTTACTTGTAATCGAGTAACTATCACATTCTTAACAATTTTTTTCTTTTTTCCCAGATGGTAAAGCTAGAGAAGAGAAGGGTGTTGATAATCCATCCGTCCCTTCGAATTCATTCTATGCATCACCAGATCCTAGGAATGATGATGACCTGGACGAACAGCTCGACATACTTAACGATGATGATGAAATTGACATTGGGAGAACTGATAATATGGAGACAGGACCCGAAAGACAATCATTTACTGGCATTGATATCAATATCCCACATCAAAATGAAACTGATGATGAGATTGCAGAGGTTGATGTGAGTGATGATGAAGGAGAAGCGGGTTTCAATGCTGCAGAAGCCCTGAGAGCACAAGTGAACGCTGAGGATAGAAAAGAACAGTCTTCCAGCTCAAGTGATAGCAGCAGCACCAGCAGCAGCAGCACCAGCAGTAGTAGCAGCAGCAGTGGTGATAGTGAAAGCAGTGAAGGTAACTGTGTGAACTCTATTTAAGTAACTTCCAACTTTTCAGTTCATGTAACCTAATAAATATTCTAGCAAGATTCAATTTTCCGAGTCAATATAATTGCGCTAAGTTCAGAAATGTCGGGGTATACATTACAGACTTATAGCAAAATTGAATCAATTACATTACAGACTTACAGACTTTTATAATTGCGCTAATAATTTTAGATAAACTTAATGTTGACTGCAACTTTATTTGATTGCAATCAATTATCACATGCAACATTGTTTACGAAATCAAATTCTAGAGTGGGGGGTTAATGCAAATTTCGAAAGGAGTTCATCGTTGAATAATCTCATATGTTCTTCATCAAGAGTCACCACAGCTTCAACTTCATATCCATCTGGTGTATCATACAACATGAATGTGTTCTTCACCAACACATCCGCGATGGTGCCCCATTTTGGATTTCCCCAACCAAAATTCATCTGGTAAAAGGAGCCACCACGGACATGGCTGCACCTGTAAACATCAAGATTATCAAACAACTCTTTTACATTGTTTGCAGATTCCCTAACGCCCATCAACCAGTTAACCAGCTCACTATCCGCAAGTTGTTTGATTCCTTTCTTCAACTGAATCACCAAATTTCCCAAACTGGTTTCACTCTCATGATGGTTTGATGTTGCGACATACCAAGTGAAGTTTCCTATAGAGTTATCTGGCAATGGAGGTACTATTCGTGTGCGCATGTTCACAAGCTGGATTAAAGTCGAGTTCTTGAAACAGCCCATTTTCATAGTGGAAGCAATAATCGCGCATCTGTAAAGCAGTGCAGTCACAAGCGCGATTTTTGTAGGGTTTTCCACTAACCCGATCACTGCTTGTTTCAACCGGGCTATCTTTTGCGCATCAAATACATATCTTTTTGTAACAAGGGTTTCACTCATCTCGATCTCGATCTCGATCTCAGGGATTATAAATGCAAGATCCGAACAAGGGATGGATGTAGCGAGAATCATTGGTGGTGGTCTGGCTTCGCCACGTGTCATTGCAGCCCAATCACTAAGGAAAATTCCAAGTGAGGTTGCATCTGCAACCTTGTGGGACATAGATATAGTCAACGTCATTCCCCCACAGTCGAAATATGTTACTTGAGCTGCAAGAAAACTATAGCCTATGCACGACCCCTTCCACAAGTAACCTTCAGGAAACAGTAAGATTTGTGTTTCGTATTTAGGGTTTTGTAGGAAATCAGATAATCTAAAACCAATGATTTTCGCTTCCACAAAAACTACTCCTTCGTCGTTGCAATCTACTGTGATGCCGTCTTCTCTAAGCCGCCCAGCAAACGGGTAGTGTTTTGTTAGCGTGTTAGCTAAAGATTTCTTTAAAACATCACCACAATTGCTGGTTTTCGACTCGTACAAGAGAATGATGGGAGAGTATGAGTGTGGCGTTAGCTGGTCGAGTAACGAGAGTTTGAAAGTTTTGCAACGATTGGTGGTCAGGGATGAAGGTTTGATGATTTCTGTAGAGATAACCTCCATCTCCGATGGTTAATATGCAGTATAAAGAACATATACATGAGATGTTGATTATATTTAAAGCCCCATTCGATCAATCAGATTAGTATTATTTTTATTGTATTAACATAAAATAATGAGTAGTTTTGAACGATTCACCTTGCTGACTTTTTTGTTTTGTATGTTGTTGGTTTTGCTTCGAAGTTACTATTATTTGTTTTCCTAAATTCAAATTACTCCTTATTCTCAATTGTTTTAAAAGTATATAATATCTTTGATTTGTCGTGTGATTTCTTGTCGTCTTAAATTAAATACCATTGATGGGGATTTTTATATATTTTTCGTGACGTTATGTGGAAGAATAAGTATTATAACATATATAATATTTAATTTTCTAAAGGTGTATGTATTCTAGTGTCAGCATTTAGTCGTTAAGGTGGGTAGAGTGGTTATTTATCTACCAATCCATCCCACCTTCCATTTCGGCTTTTTTCACTCTTTCACAAAACCATTATCTATTAAAAAAAACCAGACTCACAAACATATTTCATCTTTCATTGGGGTAGACATCGAGGCGGGGTAAGTTTTGGAGGGGTAGATACAGATAGTGGTGGGTGTGGGGCAGTGTACGTGGCGGATCTGCCGAATGGGATACTTTGGATGCAGTTAAAAGTTAGTCATATGACGGTCCTAAATCACTAATGGCTTAGTCCAACACAAACAATTTAGAAAAAATTCGATTATGCACGAGCGTTGCACATTTTAAAAACAACCAAAAAGCCTCATTGTCTAAAATCAATTTGAACTAGTCATAGTATCTCGTTGAAAATTTTAAGCATGTTGGTTTGGCATAACATCTATACAGCTTTCAGGTCCATAATTCTACATATTTCTCCTTAGACTCTTAGAAGTCGAATTTCAAACCCACACCAAAATTCTATCAGTCTCTCTCTCTCTCTCACTCATACACTGTGTTCTAGAATTTTATTTTTGGGAGAAAAGAAGTGATCTGGAAGGAAGGAAGAAAGAATTAAAAAAAATTGTGTTTCAGAATTTTTTTAAAGAGAGAAGAGAAGGGGTTTGGAAGAAACATTTCATTAACATTCTCTTCTAAACTTTCCTCTCAAAAGTGATAACATTTGGATGGAAAGGAAAAGAAAAGTTTTATGATTTTTCATTAGTGACTAAATTACCCCTATTAATAACCAATAATTTTAGAAAATAAGGGTGTTATTGTAATACAACTCATTTTTTTTTCTTTCTCTCCGACTCAGGAACACAAAATTAAAACAATACTCTTTCTCTTCTTTTCATTTATTTCAAACTTGGAAACGCGAAAAACTAAAACTATTATCATTTCTTTTCTTTTCTTTTCTCTCCTTAATTTTCTTTTCTATCCTTTTCTTTCATATCTAAAATTCGGAAACACAGCGATAGTGTTGGTCAATCCAAGATCATGGTTTGGAGAGAGATGGAGGGGCCCATATCAATTTGAAAGTGATACGAGGGTAATGGTGGAGAGAGATGAAGTTCTCTTAACTTTGATATTAATTGCATTCACGATTTAACTCTTACATGATTTTGTTTCTTCAATTCAACTTTCAATACAACCACCACTTTATGATTTATGATGGACGTTTTCGAAGGGAGGATGTTAAATTATGCCTTTGTTTTATATTATTGTTGTAAAATAAGGGTGCATCAAAGGTGTTTGATGAAATATCCGAAAGAGTAAAAAAAAAGTTAGCCTGATGCTTTCATGATAACTTATTCTCCTTTGGAAGTTTTCATGATAACTTTGGAAGTTAGCCTGATACTATTTGATTGCATGTATTAGTTACATGCTAATTAATGCCTTCATATATAGTTTCATGATCGTATTGATTAATGCATAACTTGTTTGACCTGGAAACTATATATAGATCGACAAGAGTTTAGTTAAAATTATTTATTTTAATCAAAATCATAGTAGGTAAGTGTGTAGATTTGAGTTTAGCGTTGGGCTCGGATCTCAGAAATATATAGTGGAACAAATTAAGGGGTGAATTATGCAAGCTTTGAATTATACGTACGTTGTTGTTTCGCTCAATCAGACTTCCAGATAAACAATGGAAATTAAAGAAGCTAATTTTGTGAGCTCCAAAATGCATGTACGTCGATGATCGAGCAAGTATCATCCAGGAACGTACAAATAAATTATAAATGTTAATTAGCAAAACTTTTTACTTAATTTTATCATGCATACACTTATTTGAATCAAGTACGGCTTTAATTAATCAATTTTGACCATGGTTCGCCAATGTTGTTAATTGCGAGATTACTCTATTAGGGTTGTATTACATTACTCATTACTCATTTTTTATCTTTAATATATATTAAATTATTAAAAGGGGTTATTGTATTATCATTTTATCTTAAGAATTTTTTTGTAATCATTTTATTTTTTAAATTTTCTATCAATCTTGTCTCTTTATTTTTTTAAATGACTTAGGAATTAATTATTTACTCAAATGCCATTTTTATGTGATTTAGTTTGATCAAATTTAAATATTTTAACAAAAATATTTATTTAAATCATTTAATTGATATATCTACCTATTATTGTGGTTATTTATGTAAACACCAATTGGATTACTTAAAAAAATTAAATTTGATTATAAAAAATTAAAGAGGTTCTACAAAAAATTTGATTATAATTTTATGTATGAATTTTTAATTTCTAATATATTTACCCATATTTTAAGAGATTTTATATCTCTATGTATGCTTTAAAATTGTTGTATTATATATGTTAGTCCTTTATAACACTATAAACATTTAAAATTTACTTTAACAATCTCCGTGTTTATACACGGGGCGTTAAGCTAGTAAGAATATAAATGTAAAATATTATATAAGGTACCCTACAAGATGTATAGGAATATGATCCCAAAAAATGTAGGAGGTGAAGGAGGTGAAGGGTCGGTAAATGAGACAAGGGGAGAGATGATTCGTAAGAGAAGACATCATACTCGGTGGTTGTCGGGGAGGTACTAAAAGATGTATGTGGGATATGATTCTTACTAAATCTAACATGTCGAGAGACAATAATATTGATAAAGAAGAGATCATGATATCGATATCCCAGATGATTAGAAGAGAGCCTAAGTACAAACACACAGTACATTGCGGTGCTAACTTGTAAGGTGCCGTTGACGAAATATTAGGGTAGAAGAGACACCCAAAGACGAAATATTAGGGTAGAAGAGACACTCAAAGACACAAGGGTGTGTGAAGGTAGGAAAAACGTCATACAAGACTTTGAAAGGAGACTTGTAAGACAAAGTGGTTGTGGGGAGGAAGTTTATGATGTGAATAGCCATGTTTAGAGCTTAAACCCAAACTTGGGAGGAAGAGAGACTTGAAGTAGTAAGGTGTGATGAATTTGTTAATATTATTGATTGCACGCTCCGCTTTGCCATTTTGTTGTGATGTAAATGGTAGGGGTGTTAAAGATATCCAAAACCGAAAAACGGAATATAAAAACAGCAAAATCATACTAAAATCTAGGTTAACCAAACCGGATATTCTATTTTTTACGGTTTGGTTAACCGAACCTAAAAAAATTCGGTTATTCGGTTTGGGTACAGTTCATGATTCTAGAGACAGTCGGTTAACCAGAAAACCAAAAATTTAAAAATACTAAGTTATTTTTTAGGATTATCAATACCAACCAATTAATCAATATTTACAATACGATAATTATCAGTTCATAAAAAATTTGTTACCAAAAACCAATATATACATTTCATTTTTCAATATATATAGTTATTAATTAGGTTGACTTGGTTTATAAATATTACTATTTACGATTTTCTAACTTAGTTTCACTCTATTTTATTCACTTCTCCATTCATATTATTTTCCTTCTATCATAATTAGTTGATAAATAAATTAAACAATTTGTAATGTTTATAAATTTCTCATTAAAACCATGTCCAAATTGAGATATGGATACTATTTTTGGTAGTTTTTATTTTAAAAATATCTTTAGTAGTTAGAAGTGGTTATTTGGTTAACGGAATAACCAAACCGAAAACACCGGTTAACTGACTTTTTTAGTTTAGGTTTAAGTTCACGAAACTTGCGAACCAATAGTCTGGCTAACCGGTTATTAGTTAACCAAATGCTCGGTTAATCATTCATGATCACCCCTAGAATATGGACAATAGAAGAGAATATTGATACCGTTAGCATTGTAAAGATTTAAGAAAAAAAGGTAGTGTTAAATTCACGTCCATTATCACATTGAAAGGCTTGAACATCTGTTTTAAATTGATTAACAACATAAGCACAGAAGTTACAAAATACCTGATGAACATTATTTTTCACACATGACCGAAACACCCATAAAACACGAGAAATCATCCAAAAATAAGACATAAGATATTCATATTCATAATTGCTCATACTAAAAATTGGAGATTTCCATAAATTAACAAACTCAAAAGGTCTAGAAGTCGAAGTAGTAGACGTAGAAAACATAACCGACAATGTTTGAATATTTGACAACCATGACAAGTAGGCACCAAATTATTTGAACAAGAAAAAATTTACGAGCCTGTAAAAATTTAAATATAGTGACATCCAGATGACCAAGGTGCCGGTGCCATGTATGAGGTGACACAGCAACAAAGGCACGATCACGAGTGACGGAAGCTTGAAGTGGTTAAAAAACTGGATAATGATCTCAAACACTATCACACCTTTGGAGAAGTTGAACTGTTTTAATATCCTTAATGGAAAAACCAAAAGCATGAAATTCAACATAAACCCAATTTTCGATAGTAAAGTGACAAGGTGAAAAGTTTTGACCATTTTACAAGAAATAAGAATATTTTTTAATGCAAAGAAACAATTATGAGAAAAGGAAAAACTCATTCAATAATTAATGTAACCAGTCTCAACTATAATGAATTTAGATTTACTACAAGGTTTTCGAGGAAGTAATTACCTTAGTTAAAGTACATGTGTGAGCTTGCACCAAAATCTATATACCAATTGTTGTCTTGATTATGTGGGGTTTGTTGAATCGCCGAGTTGAACAATCATGCAAGATCAATAAACTAAGGTTGAGATGGCCTAGGCTACTCTTGAGCATGAAAGTAAGATGTGAAAGGATGATTGATTGTCGTTATCATAGCTAGGATGGTGATGAACGTTGCAAGATGCATTTGACCACCACTATAGTTAGGTTGTCCTTGAAAGGAGACCTGCTGCTAATTCCACAAAGGTTGAAGGAGCCGAGCAACCTCAAGGGTGAGTTGATGAATTGCATTTCTTTCCTTTACCTTTACTTGTATTACCCACAAATCCAGAATTAACAGCAGAAGTACTAGTCGAACCCCCCTTTAGAAGCAGTCCAACCATTGTTTCCATTACTCTTATTATTTTTATTTTTCCCTTTCCCATTATTATTAGTATTGGCGGTTAATTAAAGGGCACGTGAAGAGGGTAAGGGAGTGTCAGCAATAGGTTCAAATTGTTTTTCACAAGATTCATGCAATAAAAACATGTTTTTAGCTTCAAGAAAAGTGGAGAAATGTTTAGTATGTGTGATAACATCAATAATACTTTGATAGAAGGGTGGAAGTTGATGAATTTGCATAACAAGTATAGTTTTGGTAACTTTAGAGTCAACATCATCCAATGCATCCGCTAGGTTTTTTTTAAAGTATGACAATATTCGGTTATTGACATTGCACCTTTTTTTGTTTTTCGAAAAGAAATTGCAAGAACAGACTGCGAGACATTTTGTTATTTAGGAAAAATTACTAAAGTTTTTACCATAATTCATGAGCAATGCAATTGTTAGCAGATATAATCTTCAATAAATTAGGTTCACAAGTAGAGTAGAACCACGATTTAGGGTGTGTTCGGCAAAGGGTTTACGGGAGATTATAGAGACTTGGGACTCTAGTTTTCATAAACTCCAGCCCTCTAGTCTCGTTCGGATGTTCAAATTTTGAGGGTATTATTAAAAACATAATCCCTCATAATCTCCTAAAATAAAAGCCTTTACAAGTAGCTTACAGATGGGGCTTGAGATTATTAATTAATCAACTTCAGCCCCAGTCCCAACTCCAGCTCCAGTCCCAGCCCCAGCTAGTTTCACTGAACACACCCTTAATTAACAGAAGTGTCTCAATCTTCCTCATCATCACCTTTAGGTTTTAAATGCCCGGTGATGTGACCCGTAACCTTAGAACCTTTACACACATTCGTCAGTGGAAAGCTTAAAGCTAAATTAGAGGTACACGCTACCAATAGCAAAATAATGAGTAGCAGCAGGCGTGCAAGTAGGGTTAATAGGGAGAGGGGTATGATATCCATGACTAATAGTAAAGAAATGCAAGAAAACCATTAAGATAGCCATTAATAGTACTAGAGTATCGATTATTAATTTCAATCGGTAGCAACACCAAATTGCAATAGACCCTTTAATTTTGCAGCGGAAGTATGAGGATATCTTGGTCAATTTAATAAGTTTCAATCCAAAGAATTGAATTAATATGCTATGCAAGTCTTTCTGTGAAAAAACTGCGAGATATCTGCCTTCAACCGAAACGCTGATCAAGTTAATCAGAACTGTGATGTCCGGAGAAAACCGTAGGATTCATACCATGTTAATCGTGAGAATGCATGTCCTATTAGCGTTGTACAACATACACTATACAATATGGACAACACAATAATAAACTACGTATAATTTAACAAATGTGAGCCAAGTATGAATGTAGTTGACGAGTGTTGACAATGGTTAATATAATTGAATCAACTATGACTCAATATCATTTACATATGAATGACCCATATATTTAAACTATGATCGGCCTATTTGTATTATTTTTCTTGTCATCATTCTAATTTTTAATATTTCATTGAAAATTTTCTAAGAAAATTATACGCTTTTTTAACAACTTTTTCACATAATTCTTCTCATTCCAAGTCCATCTACTTTTTTTTTGAACAACAGACGAGGGAGACTTGGCTATTGTTAGGGCGACGTCGATTAGGATTATGGTCGCCTATGCCGAGGGAGAGTGAAGTTGAAATTAGGGCTCCGATATATTTCCACATATGGTTTAGAGCATGATCGATTTTGTAGTAGAAATGGCAAACCTGAAATCAAAAACTATCCCATCCTGTCCCCGCCCCGATCCCCATCGGGGATTTTTTCGGGGCACCCGTGGGTGGGGGCTGCTGAAGGACCCGTCCCCGAACCCGAAAAATACCCGAAAACCTCAAAAAGATTAACTCACGATGGCTGCCAAATGTCGTTCAAAACCCTAACGAAACTTCAAAATGCGTCAAAACCCTTTTATTAAAATGCCACGTGTCATTCATGTATTGCCTCTTAAACCTCTTATCAAAATTTGATACTAGTTTTAAGTTAATCTCTCCCTCTTCCTCTCTCTCTCTCTCTCTCTCTCTATATATATATATATATATAGGCGACGCGTGATCAAATGAGAACACCTTTTAATGTGAGAACTTATAGAACAATTTATAGCCATTGGATGATCTTTATTTAATGACTGATATTAAACTTGGTTTAATTAAGGTATGTTGAATTTTAATGATTTGATTTTATTAAGGTATGTTAAGTTTATAACCATCATTTATCTAATTAAATGATTAACCTACAAGTGTTCTTACTGTCCTCTACTTAAAAAGTGTTCTCACGGAACCCTTATATATATAATATATATAGACAAAGGATCGAAAGTGAACGTTCGCATCGTACGAACGATTCCAAAACACTAACTTCAACCCCATGACGTGAGGCCTTCCAAATTTTTTGACCAAAGTCAAAGTTTGTAGGCAATGACAAAGTGTGTGTATATTATTACTATTATTATTATCATTATTATTATTATTATTGTGTGTGTGTAATATGAGATGCAGTATTTTTAGACAAGATGTAGTTATTTTATGCTAGATGCAGTGGTTTTTAGACAAGATGCATTGGTTCTTAAATGAGAATCCACCGATTAATTCACGCATGATGGACTAGTTTAAAGTGAACTCCATATTTTTTAGATAAGACATAATGACTTAAAGTTGGATGCGATAATTTTATAGACAAATTGCGGTAATTTTAAG
>JAUEJL010124886.1:0-11629 GCA_032274825.1 Drosophyllum lusitanicum | reverse complement strand
TTATGTTTTTATTGTGAATCAAACTATGAAACTATCCAAGGAAAAAGTGATCAAGATTGAAGAACAAAACTTACAAAGGGGGGAGTTGCGACGTGCGAGAATGATTGATGAACATAATTACACAAACAAGCGAGTAGGAGGATGAACAACGATTGTTTAGGAGATGAATATCCCGTAGATTGTGATTTTCGAATTTCAATCATCAGATAATGAGTCGATCGTTAACAATGAGAAAGGAGATGAATCGTTAACAATGAGAAAGGAGATGAAGAATCGTTGGTTTCTTTTCCTATTTTTACTTGTCTTTTCCAATTTCATCTTCCCTATCGTCTCTTGCAATTCCATGCCAAGGAAAACCCCGCCCTACTATACAACCCTTTACTCCCTTCCATTTGGGCCTTTTCTTTGATTTACTGGGTCTATTTAATTTTCCTGGTTGAAATAAACGTATATATACATATAGACTTACATTACTAGCCGTAGGCCCCTAATTTTTTTGGGCCCTGACGGCTGCCCTTGTAGCCCATGCCTAGGGCCTGCCCTGACTAGCTCTAAGGCCGCCTGTAGCACTGGACCTGAAGGTCTCGGGCTGGGCTTTGGCTCTCCTGGGTTCCTTGGGGAACACCGGTACCCTCATTTTCGGGTTAAGGGTTTTGGCTCCCCAAACCCGACGCTACCCGTTCCATTTCCGTTTTTTTCTCTCTCTCTTTCAACGGTTATTTGGCTAAATTTTTTTTCCTTCAACGATCATATGACCGTTTATATATATATAGAGAGAGGAGGGTTCAAACAAGAACTGTTTTTCATACGAGAACTGCACGAATCAATTTGGCTCTTGATTAAAATAAATCAATGGCTAATGATTTTGACGGCTCATTAATGAAGCATTAATAAGGGGTATTTTCGGCAAATCAAGTCTCGCATATTAATGACGGCTCATCCGGACGCAATTTAATGTTGGGAAAAATATATAAATGACCAAAATACCCCTATTAATGAGTCATTATTGATATTACAAACAGTTCTCGCAGTTCTTGTACGAAAAACAGTTCTCGTTTGAATTTTTCCCTATATATAATTTTTTTCTTATCCTTTATATACACACACACACACACTATTTTACTTCACAAAACAGTTCTCGTTTGAACTTCCTCTCTTTCCTAATTTCTTACTACTTTCACATTTTTTTTAGTTTTACAAAATATGAATTCACCACAACAGGCTTTCACATTTTTCTGGTCAAGCATATTTCACGTATTCAAGTTCTCGACAACGAGGACGAGTATATGTTTTTTATTATTTATTAATTTCGATTTGGAGTTTTGTAATTTTTATTTTATAATAATATTTTATTAATGTTATGAACTTTTTATTTATATTATTTGCTATATTTTTATTTTTATAGAATTGTTTAAATATTTTATTTTGTTTAATATATAAATGTATAATTAAATAAATTAAAAAGTGGAAAAAAGATTGGGTTGATTTGGGATGTATGCTAATTGGATTTTAGGTTAATTTGGGTTGGAAAGAAAAAAGAAATAAAACGTGATATGGTATTTGGGTTAGGATAGACTATATTCATAACCTAATTAAGGTGATGTGGTATTTGGTAGGTTTGTTGGTAATATTTCTGTTTTGGTAGGAATTGAAGTATGGTAAAAGTAAAAGGTGGGCAGTAGATGGTCTAGTGGTTCTTTTTCTCTAGTTGGTTGGCCTCTTGCAAGTCTGTAATTCTGTAGGGATATATTAGGTTTTTTTTGTAAAATTGTCATTTGTATGGTTTGGTTTGGTATAGTTTAGTTTTATAATAAAGTGGTTGTTGTTGTTGGCTTAAAAAAAGCAACAATAACAATTTAAAAGTTCAACAATAAGTATAAATCATGTCCTTAAATATATAAATAAGAGATCAAGATAATAAATACAAATAAAAATAGAGATTTTCATTTAAAAACCTAAATAAATTTTAAAAATACGAGACCAAATGACAATCATTCATATATACTTAATCTAGGGTAAATATTATTTGTTCGACTTGTGGTGTTATGACTGAAATTCATTGGACCAGACATTCAAGCTCTTGACTCAAGTTATTGTTTTTATCTAAAATGCTTAAAAAGAATAAAACTTAAAAAGATATCTATAGATTAAAACTCCTTCTCCAATTAAATTTGATCAAAATTTATTAAAAACTTATAATTATTACAAACTGTGGTTTCTTGATCCTTAGATTAGATTGCAAAAATAAAAACCATATTAAAATGACGTTTTAAACTAAGAAGGATAAATTGGTCAAACCCTCTCTGTATTGATAAAGTTAACTATCACCCAATTCTCACAAACTTCTTTCCTCATTGCTCTCCGAATTCCCACACACCAACTATTCCCATACGTTGCTGACTACCACCGGAGCATCCTTAGTGGTTGCCAATCTCGCCGATTCATGACATCCCGCTGTCATTGTCACCATTCTTGTTCAACAACCTCCTCGTCGTTACAACCTCTACCCTTGCAACCATCAATCTTATGTTTTAAACAACCACAATCTATACCCGCTGTCGTCGCGTTGCTACCTCTACCCTTGTAAGTGTCGCCATCCTTGGTCAACAACCACTATCTCTACCCACCACGTGCCTGATCTTCCATTCAACCCCTATCTAGAACACTATGTATCATCCCCGATATGCAACACCATACTCCGTCTCCACCTCTAACAATTCAAAATTTCATCCTCCATCCCTTCCATTGACTTATGTAGGTCGCATCCTCCCCTGATTCCATTCTCATTCTCCTTTCACTGTCGTTGACGATTAACCTCCGACAATTCACACCCCTTTGAAATGTTTGACATCATGTTAAAATATTTCAAAGACTTTATTTGGTAGTAGCAACATTAAACCCACCTGTTAACTTTAAGTAGGTAACTAGTAGTGTGATTGTTGTGGATCCAAACTTAGACCTTCCTAATCAAAAAATTAAGGAGCTTACAGGCAATCTTGAACACTTTATAACAAAATTGTATAAAAGTTTATGAAAATGAATACACACCTCTTGGGACGATAATACTTCTACCCCAAGGTGATGTATATTCAAAGGTCTAGTTCTTTGAGGCCAATCCTTAACTATCAGGAGGGTTCAAAACATCAGTCGTCCTTAGACGAACTTTATATATACAAAGGATCTGATCAAGCTCTTGGGCTAGCCCCCGAATAACTTATAGGTTTTGATGTTTTAAGTGATAGCAAGTAAGAGAACAAATTGATGTTTCATGGCTAATTTGCCATATGGCTAGTTTGCCATATGGCTAGAGACGTACTAACGGTTCAAGCTAGTAGCGTAGCTTCAAAATGTTGTTTTTTTCTCTTAGTGGTAGAACTTTAAGCTTAAGACGATGTATGTTGATGCACGAGCCGGTGCAAATGGTCATGATGCTTAAAGACTTACCCATTTAAAGAAGAAGATTTTAGAAAACCAAATGGATGAAGAAGGCCATCAACAACAACAAACACCAAAACTCAAAGAGACAACTTATAACACTGATGAAGAAGGATTCATTGATGAGACTCAACCGAGAGATCAAACAAGTACCTCGTCCAACGTATCGTCCCCAACCGAATACGTCTAATATGGATATACTACGATAGATTAATTATTGGAACTTTTCTCTCAACATTTTAATTTAGTAATTGTATCGCAATGTTGTATATAACTACCTAGTTCGAACAACATCTAATTATATCTCGAACACTATGTTAGTAGTATCGAACAATATGTAAATTTATTTTATACAACCACTTGGAGACGAATATTATCAATAAAATGAGTATATTGTATTCCAAATACATCTAATTTTACTGTTTACCTTTTTTTAAACTAATTTTATGTTACAAATGAGAAGTTCAAGTTTTTATACTAAACAAACCGAAAAATCTGAATCAAAACTTAAAAACCAGACCAGAAAGGTCTAAACCAAACTGAAAAATATCTGACCAGGAAAAGACTGGTTCGGGATCAAAAAACGGACCGGTTCCGACTAAGATTGGTCCAGAAAAAGACTAAACCGAATAAAGATCAAAAGATGCGAGATCGGTGTAGAAAAAGACTAGACCGCCCGAGACTAGTCCCAAAAAAGCAGTACTACCCCAAAACTAGTCTAGAACCGAATTTGTTATGCATTCGCTCAAATCTAAGACCTAGAATAATTTCCTCATTGTAGGGCTTATCGGCCCATGGGCCTAAACTAAATAACACAACCCAACCAGTTTATTATGTGAGAGACGACTGAGAGAGGGTGGCCTCTACTCACTCCTACGTGTCCGTCTTCCACTCTTCCCAAACAATCTAAAAACTTACGCTCTGTTCTCGAGATTAAGTAGGGGAGGAAAGGAAAGAAAATCTTATCCTTCCAAATCATCCCAATTTTAAGAGGATAGATTTGACATCAAAATAAGTCTACCTTCCCCCTCCAAACCACTCCATTTTCTTTCGTTTCCTTCCCTAACGTCTTGTTCTCGAGTTATTTAAGAAAGGAAAGGAAAGGATTGATAAGGAAGAAAGAGTGAAATTGTGTTCTTGAGATCTTTTTAAGAAGGGAAGGAAAATGTTGGGAGGGATTGTGAAGAATAAATAATTTTACCATTTTTTTTTGTTAAATCTTTCCTTATACTTTTGGGATGATTGAGAGGCCCTTCCCTTTCCTTTTCTCCGCTTCCCACCCATCCCTTTTCCTTCGTTTAAAAACTCCCCTCCTTCGTTTAAAAACTCGAGAACAAGGCATTTACACTGTGTTCCAGAGTTATACGTGGAAAGAAAATGGAAGAACAGAAAATTAAGGGGAGAAAAGAAAAGAAGAGAAAGGAAAATATTTTTGTCATTGAGCGTTTCCGAGTTCGAAAGAAAATGAGAGTAGAAGTGAAATTTGTAGTGTTTTTTTGTTTTCTTCCAAAATATTTCCTAATTTTGGAGGAAAATCAAGAAAGAAAATAAGGAATAATTTTTCATCCAAAATCTTTTCTTTTCTCTTCTAAAAAACTTGGGAACACAACTAATGTACATTTTCCTTCCAAAATCTTTTCTTTTCTCAGCTAAGTGAAGGTCACACGGTCACACCGATCATTTTTCTACTTTAACATTGAAGCGTTTTACGGTTCTTGTCTCCATCCGGTTGCCACAGTTATGCCTACTGAAGCTGGAGTGACCGGTCATATTTCTACGTTCGAAGCGTTTTAATTATCTTTCCTTCCTCCGATCACTCTACGTACGGTGCTTGTCTTCATCGGTGGCCGCCGTGCCTTCTGAGTGTTTTCAACTTTCAAGTCGTACATTCTGTTTTGCAGCGAGAGGTACCGTTTCTTCGTGCGCACCCTTTAGTTATTCAATTGTTTCTTTCTTCGTGCACTTTTATACGTCGCCGTTTACCAACGGATTTATTTAACCATTATTAAAGTTATAATGGGCTATATATACAAATATATAACAGAGTATTAAGTCAGATAGATTTATTATTAACTTCAAAACATCAAATATGGATCCCTGATTCTGTACTCCTTTCCTCTTTCAACTATATGGACTCATTGAGTATTGTAATAGCATTCTACTTTTTTCATTTTAAAGAGTTAGATATAGATAATATATTTTTTTATTATTAAAGTAGGAAATTTTGATATTTTGATAATTTAAAGCCTAGTATATAGTCCATCTTTCTGAAAAAAGCGGACTTCTAATTTATAATTTTCAAGATAACATGTTATTATTAGGGAAAATGATCCATAGTAAGAAATAACTAAACTACCCATTTATCATCCTGTATTTTATTATGAATAATTTCATTACTTAATATTATTGGTATTATTAATAAATTAATAATTAGTTATATTATCATTTAAGAAAATGATGATCACCACCACCATCATCAATATCAATTTCTTGTGACCTTATATGCACTTTTTTATTATTATATGTTTAAAAAATAATATTATTATTAATGTTGTTATTTATAATCTACTATTATTAATAAAAATGCATTATAATAATAATTATAATTATTATTATTAATGTCCAACACTCCAACAATCTTTTAGTGTTATGCTGTTGAGTTATATATTATGTTTGTTTGCAAGGCAGATGGAGTATAGCTCTGGTGAAGATTCCGACTTCAGTGACTCGGAGATTTCTGAGTACAAAGACAAGCCATATGAACAACTGAGGAATGGAACCTTAAATGTTAAATACTCCAATGGCATTCTTAGGTGTCCATTCTGTACTGGCAAGAAAAAACAGATTTTCAAATACAAAGACTTACATCAGCATGCTTCTGGAGTAAGCAAAGGTTCTTCCAATAGAAGTGCAAAACAAAAGGCTAACCATCTTGCTTTAACAATGTACTTAGAGAATGAGCTGACAAATGAGGCTGAACAACCACTGAAAGTTGCAGCTCCAGTCTCCAGAGAAAATGATGTGTATTGCTGGCCTTTGACTGTTATTGTGGTCGACATGGACAAAGAGCCCGACAGTGAGAAAGATTATGGGAACACAGAATATTGGCTTAAAAGATTCTCAAAGTACAAACCTGAAGAGGTAGAGATCTTGTGGGATGATAAAAAGCATATGGCACACGTGTTGGTGACGTTTAACAATAATTTGATTGGTTTTACTAATGCTATGAAGTTTGAGAAAGCCTTTGTAGCTGATCATCAGAGTAGGAAATCAAGTATTTATGCCTGGTTAGCTCGTGCAAATGACTTTGAATCACAAGGTCCAATAGGAGATTACCTTCGACTGAAAAGAAAGTTGAAAACAATATCTGACCTTCAACAAGAAGACGCAGATACCAGACGCAAAGAACTGGTTGAGTTAGCAAGTGAGCTTGACTTGAAGAATGAAATTATTGATGATTTGCAGATCAAGCGCAATCAAAAAACTATGTCTTTAAGTAGGATGCTTGAAGAAAAAGACAAACTTCATCAAGCTTTCTATGAAGGTTTGTTACTCCCTCTTTGCTTGCCTTTTCTCTTTGTATGAACTTTTTAAACGCCCCTATCTTGCTATGATAAATTGATAATTGTACTGGAGGTAGCAGTGATTTATTGGTTCCATGGTGTTGGTAAATATTAGTTCAACACATACAGTTGTTTTCTTTCTAGATTATCTTTCCGTGCTGTGCTTTCGCTTTTTTGTTTCGGGTGGATCCAGTCAGTTGAAGTTATTGTTGTTCATAAGTGTCGGTTTGAGTTGGAGCGCTGCAAAAGCTATCGCCTTTGAATTATTGTTGCGGAAAAGTATTATAACAAAAAATATGTGTATACAAAATAGTTAGACTTTTTTCAGTGAGCTATTTAGGATGTTTTTATGCATTAATGACCCAGTTACTTTTTAGTTAAATCTTCGGCCCGGCCAGTTAGCTCTCCCACGTGCATGTTTTTTTCTAAAAGAATACATATTTTGTGAGGAAATCCTTCGGAAGTTTGTGGTTATATGCTAACATACAAATATTATCCTATATATCCAGAGACAAGAAAAATGCAGCGTCTTGCAAGAGAGCATGTGGAAAGGGTATTAGATGAACAAGAAAGGTTGAATACTGATTTGGAGAAACGAAGGAAGAAACTTGATTCATGGAGCAAAGAACTTAATAAGAGAGAAGCCCTAACGGAACGTGAGAAACAAAAATTAGATGAGGAGAAAAGAAAGGTGATTGTTATGTACAGTCTGTATTCTGTAATCAATAAGTTTTTTCTTCTTATTATTATATCATGCGATTTATTTCGTGTGTCTTTTGCAAATCCAGAATAACGCACAAAATAATTATCTGCATATGGCATCCAAAGAGCAGAGAAAAGCTGATGAGGGTGTGTTAAGGCTGGTTGAAGAGCAAAAGGTAGACCTGCTGTAGTCGGGCTTTAGCAGTGTAATATTTGCTTTTGTTAGAGGTTGCAATTTTGACACATTTACTGATAATTGGGCTGGTTCAAGCAGTTTTCTATCTCTAACAATTCAAATGGGTTATATACATAAAGGTTAGTTTAAAAGCAAACATGTCAAATGGGTCAAAATCTCCTAAAGTTTATTTTAATATTTGTAACCTCCTAAATCATTTTATTCGAAAATATTCTCAATAACAGTTTTTTGGGGTCAACTAGATCCTTTTCAACCCGCAAAAGCTGTTATCCAATATCCAATCCACACATTTTGCCACGTCTAGTCCTGATAGTTTCTTATTTACGATTATGGTTTAGTAATTCAATTGACTAGATCCTGAATCAACAGAGAGAGAAGGAGGAGGCTCTGAAGGACGTACTTGAGTTAGAGAGACAGCTTGATGCCAAACAGAAATTGGAAATGGAAATAGAAGAATTGAAAGGGAAACTGCAGGTGATGAAACATCTGGGAGATGCAGATAATACTGTGGTTGACGAGCAGATTAAAAAGATGAATGATGAACTCAAAGCAAAGATGGAGGAAATGGAGGAAATGAACCAAACTCTTGTTGTTAAAGAACGTCAAAGTAATGATGAGTTGCAAGAAGCTCGCAAAGAGTTGATTAAGGTATTGCCTTCTAACATCTCCACTGAATTTCAAACTTTAATTATTTAACCATGCCAATTAGAAGTGCGAGTTTCAACCCATTTACTTTGAATAGGTTGATTTGGGTTCTGTTTCATCTTAAAACAAGTCAAATCAATATATTTAGGAAATTGTAAACGAGTCAAACGAGTTGAAATTCACCCAAAGTCTAATTTTAAGGCATACGACATGCTAGATAGTTTTTATCCAAAGATTTAGATTATTATTGAAACGATATTGTTTTTCTAGTCACTATTAATGTATTATCTATATATAAGTTTTCTTTTAAAAAAATTGGACTAACAGCTGTTTTTGGGTTAACACTTAACACAATGTGACCCGGGCCAAATTTAAAAAATGACCTGCCTCAATTCAAACCTCTTTTTGCCTAGTTACCAATCCCCGAAATGCATCTGCAAATCTTGCCAACTTTCTACAGATCATGCTTTATGAAGGTGCAATAAGTTGATAAATTCTTCAATATATTTCAGGGCCTGCAAGGCATGTTAAGCGGACGTACTAATATTGGAGTGAAGAGGATGGGCGAAGTTAATATAAAAGCCTTCCATGATGCCTGCAAGGTGAAGTTTGACCCTGAAGAAGCTCAAATCAAGGCCTCTGAATTGTGCTCTTTGTGGCAGGACAAACTTAAAAACCCAGAGTGGCATCCAGTAAAAGTTGTTGCAGTAGATGGTACACATAAGGTATGGTTCTTCAAGCACTTTCTGACTTGACTTTCTCTCATAGGGGTGGAGATTTTTGGCCCATTTACTTATGCATTGATCAACTTGCATTATCTTTTGTTTTAAATTAAAAAATATATATATAGCGAAATAGGGGAACGGGTCAAGTGTGTTGAACTTGTAGAAAGTCATCTGTAGTGTACATTTAATGCATACAACCTGTTAATTTGTTTCATTAGAAAATTTGGATTACTATTGTAGCAATATAGTTTTTGTAATCGTAAGTATCTGCGGGTCAACCCCATGTACCCAACCCAACTCAAACTGTAAGTGACCTTTTGTTTGACCCGTTACTCAACCCGTTCTACCCACCATTTAAATGTTCATTGTTATGTTATCAAGAAACTTTGCAAGTATACTTCAACTTCTGGTGATAAGCAAACTGTGTTATTATTAATCTATACGTCTGCTTTAAGAATGAAGTAACGTCGTGTACACGATGCAGGAAGTGATTAATGAAGATGATGAATTGCTGAAAAATCTCAAGGCAGAATGGGGGACTGGCATCTTTGATGCAGTGGAAGCTGCATTTAAGGAGATGAATGACTATAACCCTAGTGGAAGATATGTAGTTAACGAGCTGTGGAACTTCAAAGACAATAGAAAAGCTACATTAAAAGAGGTTATTAGCTACATCTTGAAGAATCTAAAGAACCTTAAGCGCAAAAGATGATAGATTTTAAATTATACTCTCTCCATCTCAATATTATTGTCCACTATACTATTTTGGTATGTCCTAAAATAATTGTCTACTATATTTACTTATGGGATTTGATGGAAAGTTGATTTAGATATAGCCGCATGCTCTCCACATAAAGTTTAATATACGGTATCACCGGTCATAAAAAATCCTCGATTTGTCACTGTAAAAGTTGTAACGCCTCATTTTTTTTAAATTAAAAGCTTTACTTTATCTGATTTGAGAACTAGATTATTTCCACAAAATCAAATGGCATGAGTTCGTTTTTGAACTTGTTAAAAGTGATATTTTTCCAATACTATCAAAATGAACTTTTTGAAATAATTTGCAACTTATGTTACAAATCAGTAATTAAATTTATTCTTAATTACACCATAAAACGGGACAACTACAGATTAGTTTTAGTGTGTTGGGACTAGGGCTTTCAAACATATCCCATTATCGAGTTTCCACTATGAAAAAGGAGCACTTCTTCGTCGAAAATTGTCTAACCTTCTGATCCTTTTATATAAAGATTTACATTATTGTAGTAATAAAGTTCTTTTGTAGCACTCGTATTGTAGTAATAAAGTTCTTTTGTAGCACTCGTCTTTCTCCTCTCTCTTAGCCAAATGTCATATCAGCGTCATATATTTTTTCCATATTTTCTCTTTTTTACCTGAAACTCAATTATAGCCTAACCCAAATATTTTTTCTTTCCTCTCTCTTACACAACAAAGAAAATGAAAGCAAACGGGTAGCTCGGGTTGGGGGAACCGATAGCTAACCTGAAGAGAAGGGTGTAGCGGTGTTCCCGAGCCACCCGCATGCAACACAAACTCTCCTGAAACCTTTTGGGTCATGCGCTACCGCATGGCCTTACTATAGAAGTTTAAACAAATTTACAAAAAATGTTACGAGGTCAACCTGACCTTGTCATCTTAATGACCTGTTTGAACACATCTCCTCTCAACACACTCTTTAATGACCTGTTTGAACGCCCCTCAATCTCAAGTCTCAACACACACACACAAGGGTGTTTAGTCTTTGTGTGTACCCGTTGTGATTATATTTATTTTATTTGTAGCAGGATTTATCGTGCTTAACATTACTTAAATATTATTGTGATGAGGGTTTTTAATAGATGAAAAAGATGGGAAGAAAGAGAGAGATAGAATCCAAAAGATGGGTTTCTAAGTTGGTAGACCAAAAGACAAGTGATATGGTCATTGTGGAGGTGATGAAGGCAATGACTAGTAGTGTAGCAGTTGTGGAGATGGTGACGACTAGAATGATTAAGGGCGGTGATTGACAGTGGGATTATGCAACCGTGGGATCCAAAATAGTCAAAAACGATGTCTATGTTGATGGAACCAAAATCGCTAACCGGAACCAAAGATGCTATATATCTTCGCTAGTCACCCTTGTGATGGGGTTCAAAATGTCAGAGAATGAATGATTATGATGATGAGATGTAAACCAGTAGAAATACAAGAGTCAGTGGTAGAGGATATGACTACTATAAGACCCTTCGTTACGCATAACTTGAAGACTGACGGGTACCCTCGGATTCGCTCGGGAACACCATTTCGGGTGTCTCGGGTAGCCCTATCGGGTACCCCCTCCGGGTTTTCTTACTCGACGA
>JAUEJL010124875.1:0-11630 GCA_032274825.1 Drosophyllum lusitanicum | reverse complement strand
TAAAAATAAAAAAAAGTGGGGAGAGTTTAAAGGAGAGGTATAACACTTAATTTGGGTAAGGAGAAGGAAATGAAAGAAGAAATGATATGACGCTGATATAGCATTGGGTAAGAGAAAGGAAAAAGAAAGGTATAACTGATGGCCTTAAAGTTAACGATAAAAAGACTAATCACGTGCACAAAAATCATTTAAAGGACTAATATTACAGGATTTTGGCTTAAAGGACTAAAAGTGAAATACCCCATGTACTAAAAGTACAAACAATGTAATTGACTATAATTTATCTCATAGTCTAGTGAAAACTGTAGCATACAAAATGAATAAGAAGGCAGTAACGATGTAAAGAATAACATCTCACAATCATTATCACCGTCATCATTTTCATGTATGTGCGTTTTTAATCTACTACCTACAAACACCATTAATACAATAATTTGTACACATTAACCCTTGTTTCCATATTACATCACAAAAGCATCTACTCACCCGATAAGCGCAGTTCATCAATAACCCTCGTTAACCTTAACCCATTCCCATCCTCGGACCGTCTCTCTTCAGATTTACCAGTTTGACCATCATCTGCCAAGTCCTTTGCAGGTCCCACATCTATACATTCATTGAATCTGAAGCAACTAACCAGATGGTCATTAGTAAGCCCAGCCACTTGTAGAAATGAGTAAACGACTGTGGGGCCCACGCCTCGAAACCCCCTTTTGACCAGGTCTTTACTCATTGAATCTGCCTTTGACGTCTTGATTGGTATTTGGCGAGGGTATCGGAATTTGTTCACTATTGGCTTATGGTTTACAAAGCCCCATATGTACTTGTCAAACGACCCAAACTCGTCAGCTATCTGCACCATTAACACGGCATGCAGCAAGATTAGGGTAACTTCTGTACAGATAATAATGGGTAGGGTCGATCCAAAACATGTCCGGCTTTTAAAAAATTTCCTAACAAAAATTAGTGTGTCAAATATGATTATACATACTATAGTAGTTCAGCTACAATTTAATTTACTGAATAAAAATGAGTTCTCAGGAAGTATAATGCATTAAATATACATTTCAGGCACTTTTGACCCCTTTGAAAGTTTCCCTTTCAGTAATTTCTTTTTAGTACACCAGTTTTAACTAGTTAGAAGATAAAACATAACCTAAATTGACCCATTCAAGTAAATGGGTCCAAAGCCAACTTCAAGAAAGATCGAACTGAATGCATTCATACCAATATGTGAAGCTCTAGTTTGATGGTTTCTATCAATGTAAATAGATCTATTAGTGGTTTATGTCTATGTAAACTAATCTATTGGCATGTTTGATACATGTGATTAATATGTTGGTCTGGATGGATTAAATAGAGGAAATTGGAGATGTTTGGAACATCTGTTGCGAAAGCAAAATTGTTTTTGAAGTGATTGGCAGATCTGACTATGCTTATGATTTTATGGGGCCAAAATGGGTAGATCGGCAGGATGGGCAGCAGGTCAAAAAAGGTAAGTTTTTGGTATGGGTCAAAGGGGTGTGCCAAATCGGGTTGACCAAAAAACTTTTTCTTGAATGAATTAAACTTTACTTCATCAATAGTACAACTATTTAACTAAATCGATTTAAGATGTTTTTTTGCATTCAAAATGCACTTTAGGCGACATTTGACACTGTTTCCTTTTTAGCTAACTTTTCTAATTTTTCCATTTGAAAACATAACCGGAATCAGTTCATAAATGAATGAGTTGCAACTGTTATGAACAATAAGAATTTACAAGCAAAATAAGTGAAAAAATAATTTGCAGATTGCAGATACAAAGAGTAAGAGATACCTTACAAACTTGGCGTGCATTTTCGATAATTCCTCGTAATTTCACTTCTGAAAGAAGAGAAGTCGCAGTGTTTCCTGATGCTGATATTTTCTTTTCATTCAATTTTGAGACAGCAACAGGATCGAATCCATGGAACACTTCCCTGCACAGATAGTCATGTTTAATATTGTTATAATACAGCAGAAGAGAAATATTAAGAAACTAGTTGCAAGGCCCGTGTGAACACTGGTTGTGTTTCAATATTTTTATATTGTTTCAGTGATAAAAAAATATTGTGTTACAAGTTAAAAAATGTAAATCTGTAACAAAAGCCGAATATGTAATGATATTTACAAATTAGGGTAGACAAATATGATATTTCAAGGTTTAAAGGGGGCATATGTGAAATTTCTCTAATAATTTTGATTCAATTTTGACCAACAATAGTCAAAATTGGAATTCCAATTTTGATTAAATGGATAGTCAAGATTGAGCAATTAAATTTATTTTATTAAATGAAGGGTTAGAATTGTCCAATAAATTTTATATATAATAGTCTTTCATTTATATTAGAAGATTTATATGTTTACAACTTCATGAAAAATAATAATAATAATGATAATACTGTGCATACCTAAACAAATGCCTTTTGATGAGAATAGAGGGCCATGTCAGTTCAGCCAAAGCAGTTGATAAACTGAGCAATTCAAACAATTTCCTGAAAGATGTCATTTAGTGACAAATAAAAGATGATACTTAGAAGAATTAAATTAAGTATTTTGTTGAAAAAACGATAAAAGAACTTAAAAAGTCTTCTGGGGCATACTTGTCGTCGTGTACCGGAACTCCCCATTCTTCATCATGGAAAACAGCATAACAAGGATCTTCAAAAAGGAAACAAACAAATCAGGAGTTGTTACTCAGTGATGAAATTATGATATTCCAAAAAAAAAAGTTCTTGAAACAAATGTAGGTCTAACAAAGGTGGCATTAGAACTAGGACTGACAATGTGTGACAGGTTGATTACTTGATATCACCCAAACTCGACACACCTGATTAGTTAATCATATTGAAAAATTGAACCCTAACCCAGGCACATTTATTAAACAGGACAGTTGTGTCGGCCAGTATCAATACATAGTGTCAGGATATACAAAACTCAACAATAAAATTACAAATGAACTAATGTAAAATCAAAATAAGCAACCAATATACTATAAGATCAAATCAGCCCCTTTCAATCATTTTAACTCATTATACAAACTCAGAAACAAAGTCGGCCCAGTTTCCAATCAATTCAACTCAAAATCAGTCCCTGTGAACTGTTGAAACAGCAGGATTTGGAATGTTTGGACCTTTGAACTTTATCCTTTTTGGTTGGAATGAAGAGTGAAATTAAATACACAAGTCATAATATTTATTTTTTTAATAGTAGTTTTAAACAGGTAGGTAAGGTTAATCCGACCAAACAAGGTAGCTGTGTAAACCAATTTACCATCTAACCCGTTTAGCCCCAACTCCAACCCGTTTATTTTGCATCAGGTTGATGTTGTGTCAGGAATTGCTGTCCGAATCAGTACACTGTATGATACGGACTCGGAACATATACAGGACAAACTAAAAGCTTGCTAACTCCAAAAGGAGCTTCACTTGTATTTAAAAAACTTTTCATTATTTGAAAATTGAAATTTAAAAAGCTTGTCAGTTCCAGAATTTCTGAGGAAAAAAGTTTGCAAGATGAATTTCGAACTGAATGTTTATGATAAATTAGGTTATAACAAGTATATCTGTTTGTCTAGCAGAAAAGGTTTAGTACTAAAAAGATAGAATATAGATCTTCATCTGGAAGGGAAGTGCGTGTTTACTAAAGTCTCTATCTTCAATAAATATGCAAAGAAAAATGCATCAAATTCTTTTCAAAGACCATTAGTCATCTTCCAACTTTTTATGCTTATTTGGTGTCGTTTGCTAATCGGATAGCTAAAGTCAACAGTGTTACACATTACAACATCTATTTGCAGAAACACACCACCACAAAAGCGCCATCTACTTATATAGGCCCAGCATCCATATTCTACAAATCTATGTAGGTGTTTATGACCCATGCTGCTACGTGCTAATGTAAATACACTTCTATCCATAATTGTCTTTATACAAGCACACAAAGTAGGAAACAAACTAAGTATGCCAAGTAACAACAGCTGGAAACAGAAGATAATTACACCATGCACTTTTAAATACAACCAACCATTAATGACGGATGATAATATGCCAAGTTCTTATAACTGGAAAGAAAAATTAACACGCAACATAGACTTTTTTTAAAATTGTAAAAGTTACCTATAAAACTAAACGATAAAAAGGATATTAGCTAGATATTAACAGAGCTCTTTAGAGGTGATAGCAGGGGTTATAAAAAAAGATTTATATCCATCACACCAAGTCGGGGCTTATAATGAGTCTTTTGCTGCCCCATCTTGAAACCAGAAAAAAAGAGATCACGCAACCCACTATAAGCTTTCCAGGCAGCAAGGAGATTCGTAAACCATACCACCACTTTTGGTATGTACACAACTAAAATTGGGCTTTGTAGTTTGTTCTCTCTATCTCTTTTAACTAATTGAGGGTAAAAAATTCGAAAAAGCCCAAATTTTGATGGTTGTACATGCCAAAAAAGATGTACAAATCACCTCCCCTCCTAATATCAAACCCAAAAATATTTGTGGGCTCTTCTGCAATGGGAGCCTGATCCAATCAATTAATATTCAATCATCACCCTTCTAAAGTAAACCCTGTCTTAGGAAATCAGAGTTATCCTTCTTGAGCCTACAACAATAGCTCATGCTTACCAAGCCTAAAAGTAGGCTTGCAGCTAATGCATCTTTTTAATGGATGAAGTTGATGCCAAGCTGGCTGAAGATAGATATAGGTTTTTCTTCATTCTTATACAACTACTGTTTTTGTTGCATCAAGTGAAATAATCAATGAGGCTAGAAAATCTGTTCAATTTGTGAGACAAGTGAGCATTTCAAAATTAGCAGAGTTTTAGGATATTCTGAGAATCTGAGGAATAGAGGAGCAATATTTAAAATAGCATCCCCAGTAACAAGTACTAGCATTAAAAATGATGATGATGCGAGTTGTAACATAATAACAAGAAGAAATGAGAGGAAAAGATGCTTTCCCCAGATTTTGTCACTCATATTTCATTAAGGAAACAAAATTTTAAAAGCTTAAGTTTAACAGTTCTTTGTGTCGTTATGAAGGGCTGGGGTCATTAGAGGTTTCAAAATATGAGTGCATGCATTTTAGGCAGCACAGACTATAAAAGAGGAAAGAACATAGGTCACATGATTTTTCTTATAAAACTGCTTTTCTGAAGCATTAGATATATCCTGGCTTACAAATATCGACTTTATTGGACTCTTTGTCAATGACAGAAATATGACCAAAGATGATGGTATGATATTGATAACAGAAAATCATAAAATGTAAGATACTGTATGCAAACAAGTGATAAGTCCAAGCCCTAGATTATAATCAACGACATATCCTTAACCATCGTAATAAGTAATAACTAAAAGGCAGCCTTTATACCCTTAGACCCTTATAACCTTCTTACCCTACAAAATTCAAAGTGAATATGACAACTTTGTGCCTCAAATATCCTAGGAACAGAAAATATCTTTTCTCCTCCATATTTCTGGAAACACTCAGAGACAGCCAGAACCAGATAGACGTATGATTGTCTACACATTATCTCCCCCTTACCCCACCCTTGGATCGGGCAATGCTGTTGGACTCAGTGATAACAAGAGAGACTAGTAGATATCTTGATTGACAACATAGCAGAGCATTTTCATGAAATTGTTTGGCATTTGTTCCTGGGAGCCAATCACATTTAAGCATTCACGTACATCTATATGCCACATAGGTTATATGATTATTTCGGAGTATTAAAGTACAAAATGCCACTATGGCACAACTTGTAACAAGGTAACAAAAAGCTAAGCATGTAGGCATTCTCAAAATGCTTTAAAACATCAAACAAAAGACCAATTAACAAAAAGCAGTTACCAAGATCATTTAAAAACACATAAAGACGGGTATCAATATTAGTGGGAAATTTTACGAGGAGATACTTCTTATAAGGAAATAACACTTATTGGGAAAGACGTTACTCATGGTTACGATCTTGGATATGATCAGTGCCAATGTAAAGATATTCACGACATCTAAACTGAGAAAACACAAAAAGGAGAGGCTTTATACTACTTGACTCTAGTTGCAAAAGCAGGGACCATCATCTTAAAAAATTTAGGTGTCTATTGATTACCTTTCAGTATACCAAGGACTCCTAGATCAGCAAAATAATGCTCATAAATGTGTGGTAGTATAGTTAGTTAAAGATGATCCCCATTTATCCAACTTAAATTCTCTACAGGTTCTCCAATCGCCTAATGAGACAGAAAGTAATCTGCAACCTAAAACTTAATGACTGTATAAGTGTATGCTAATAAAATTTCTATCCATAACTACAATACTTGATGCTAAATTTTCTAACTACGTCACGTCAACTTTTTGACTTATGAGAGAAGAATACTTTACTATCTAATATAATTTCTATCCATAACTACAATACTTGATGCTAAAATTTCTAACTACGTCACGTCAACTTTTTGACTTATGAGAGAAGAATACTTTACTATCTAAGAAGTAAGATTTGAGAATAGTCAATCTGACCAGACACATAAGCCCTTACCATTCCCTTCAATGAGCTCTATAATTCAAGATAGGATCAGCAATAAAACAGGTAACACCAACACTGCAACACATATAACTAATAGCCCTCGCATCTTAAGATATTTTCAGAGTCACCAGAAATACATTTATCCATTATAAAGTAATAAACTCTGATTGAGCATAGGCAGGAGCTGGAAGATCTGATACCAATCTAAATTAAAAGGAACCATTTCCATGCCATTTCCAGATTTAAAATGTCATATAACATTTCAAAGCAATATTAGAACTACAGTTCTGTAGATAATCTATGAAAAATATCATAAACGGCTGTAAAAGCAATGTGATAGTCAAACATGTAGATAAAATCCTCAAGTTTTAGAATGAATGATACCAGTATTAGCCGTCACCCAAGAACATCTCTTCCGTCCTGGTGAAGCATCAGCTGAAGCCTCCAAAGAATTATCAGTCTCCACGACAACATTTTCAAGTTTCTCACCTTTCTGCTCAATTTTTACTGCTTTTGAAACTGTTTTCAAAGAATTCTCAAGCTTTCCAGTCTTTGAAGCAACAGATTGCTTCCCACGAACCGATGTAGGTGTCACACTCCGTCGACTAATCTTCCCGGTAGACGCTCGACTGTGTGAAGAATCGGAAGACGCGTCCGACGAGCACGATGCATTCATTGACAAATTCGACTTCAAGAGCTTAGAATCCTTTTGTCTCAAAATGGCCGGCGGCGGAGGTGTTATGGTTTTAGAATGCAGAGGCAAATTGACGGTTACAGTGACCGAAGACGGCGATTTCTTAACCTCTTCCGGTTTTCCTACTTTACTCTTAGGTTTCGCTGCCGGTTTGCGCAATTCCACCACTGCTCTCGTCTTGTTTCCCGCAGGCCCTAGCACTGGACGAGATTCTGAATCAGCACAATCCATCGACAAATTCACGACACTCGGCGGCTCCGACATTCAGAATGCAGAGTTTAATTGAACAAAAAAATCTGCTAGGGCACAAAAATTGATGATTCGACAGATTTCACATAGATTTGGAAGTTGATATACATAAGTAACCAAAATGCACCAATCCAAACCCTTGAATGAGTACAGATCAGCCGGTGATCCCACGGCGCCGACGACGGGTAGGGGGAGCTCAGTAGTTGACGGAGGGACGGCTGAGATGTTTCTAGAAGAGCCGGAGGTAATGACCTGCTATAAAAAGTCCAAATTAGACACCAATTAAAAATAGGTTTGAAAATTTAAAAATCTGTCTCTGTGCCATCTGTCGAGACACACAGACCGGAAATGTATGTTATGTTGTCGACACAAGTAGTTGCGATTAAAACTTTTAAAGTAAGTTTTAATTTTTATAAGTTAAAATTTTTAATATTTTAATATATAGATAGACGGTTTAAACGAAAACTGTTTTTTATACGATAACTGCGAGAAAAGATTATAGTCGTTGATAAAAAAGATAGAGGGTCTAGATTAAAGATAGATTAAAGAGTTGTTAATTGATAATCTTAAATTAATCAAACTTATCATTAATTAATTAAGGGCAGTTTAGATATTTTTACATTACCCTCCATTTTTTAAACGAATATATCCATCAAGCTTAAAGGTGTTAAATTACGAAAATTATACTAAATTAACGAGAAAATTATGCTCTTTTATTTCAGACCGATCTTGCTATATTTTTTCTAAATTTTTTTATGTTTGCTAGTTTTATTTTTCAGCAGAGGTCTCAACATGTGCATATTACTAAGTTTTTTTTTTTCAATACAGGTCTGTGCATATATAAACATATGCACGTGTGCATATGCACAGATTCAGTTAGTTTTTTCCAGCAGAGATATAGATATGCACGTGTGCAGATAGATTTATATCATTCAATATTTGACAACCATTTACAATTGCATATACACCATTTGTTTATACAACAAAATACAACACACTAATTATCAACTTAAACTTCTATACTTAACCATGATTCCTGTGTGAAGACAAACCCATTTTCTAGTAGCATCGTATAACAACCAATCTTGAACTTATAAATAGCTCAGTAAAACATTTAATCGAACATCTAGTGTGCAATCTATAAAACTCAAGCACGCTGTTTTTTTTTCTTTGGGGCATTTTAACTACATTCTTGATGAAAAGCCTGATGATTTTTGTAACGCCCCAATTTATAAATCTGATAATTATGACTAAAACCCCGTGTGATAATTGACATCTGAGTTTGAGATCCGGTTTGCTGAAAAGATACACACATATGTACTACCACAAGTTTGGTACAAAAGTTTGTCATTATCATAACCAGACGTTAAGTGTTTCAAAAAGGTTTATGAAAATAGTAGTCAAACAGGAGATTTGCCTTTGTCCTTGTTGTGCCTTGCAAAACATTTAAAATATTATCAGATAAGCTACGAGAGCTTAGTAAGCAACTGAGCATGCCAGACTGTCAATCATATAAACACATGTATATGATCACATATAAATAACACACGTATATCAAGAATATGCCGGCCTCTAGTACTAGACCTAGGGCAGCAAACTGAGTCACATTACTGTACTAATTCCGAGTCACTACAGCACCGAGCAGTATGCTAATCAACACATATGAATAATAAATGAATGTATTATTATGTAATAACACAGATGTTACACATATGAAGAATAGTCTAGAAGACTCACCTTGTAACTAGTTTAAGCTATAAGCAGTGTATAACACTTGGTAAGGTATCCAAACACGATCCTACACATGTAACATAACAATATATAATTAAAAACACATTCTGATTTGAACTGGGGCCTACACGGGCTATGTAGCCCGACACAGGCCGTATACCCTACACCCTACATGACCGACAACCAAAACCACATGACCAAATTCGGTTAACCTACATGGGCCGTGTACCTCATATGCTACTCGACCATGTATGCCAACATGGCATGTCACCTCTTCTAGCCCCTACACGGGTCGTGTACCTCTACAGCGGTTGTGTACACGACCGAATTTGCAGTCTGACCTGCACAGACGTTGTTTTCTAGCCAAAATCAACATTTTCTCATTCTAATCGATTTTTTAACTACCAAGGGGTGTTTTCCTATACCCCAAATAGCCAATAACATCAAAACTAGCATCAATAAACATATATCACTTGTTTAAACCCATGATTCAAAGCTTGAATCATTCTAACCCACTAAGAACACTTAATACAATAAAACTAACATACCTTGATGCTATAGGTGTTAAGATAATGGAAGGATGTTAACTTGAAGATTACTTGTTTAAATTTCCAAATGAAAGAAAGCACAACATGTACGTACGTGTGTATGTATGTATGTATGTATGTATGTATATATGTATGTATGTATGTATGTATTTATGCATGTATGTATGTATGTTGTGTAAATGTATGGTTGCAAGACTTCAAAGGTCAACCATATATATTTATAAGTATCCCATATATGCATAAGTAGCCCCTCAACTATTTAAGTTTAATTTCGACGGTTTTAACCCCTCTAGTTCATAAACACATCTAATCACATATAGCCACTTATAGCACATATAACACTTATGTATTAATCATATTTAATTAAAACTAATCAAAATCTGGGTATTACGATTTTATCTTTAATATGTATGAACATGATAATTGTGTTTCACAATTGGGAGAATCGATGATACAACCACTTAAGTTTGAAATGCCTGATGATTATTGTCATGATTTTCCAATCACTAAAGTATAATCGCACGTTTGATTTAGGAACTTTTGTTTTAGCTTTTACATGGTACATAACTAGGTTTGATGTGGTAAAAGATGTTAAAATCTATAATTGGTCGGTTGTAGTAGACATTTTTTATGCTGCAAGAATTGTCTACATAAATCAATTCGGAAGGTTATAAATTATTACATCAAAGGCCAGCTTTAGCCCTCTTAACTCATTTCCCTTTTTAGTAAATTATACACGTGTAAGCTCAAATGAGAAAGGAGACTTTTTCTGTAAGTTGATTGGTCCCTAATGCCATGTGTATAAAAGCCAATTGATACATGGTACATAACTGACAAGAATATGAATACCTAATGGCATACGTATAAATGCCAATTGATATGTATCAAACACCATGTCATGTTTTAAAAGACAACCATACCCTTTTTTATTTAATGAACATATTTAAGAGATGTAATTAAATGATTGGTCTATGTTGGTTCTCGCAGTTCTCGTACGAAAAACAGTTTTTGTTTGAACTGCTTCCTGTATATATATATATATGTGTGTGTGTGTGTGTCATGTTAAAATTCGAATAAGTAGTTGTGACTAAAAGCAAGTTTTGTATAAATTATTTTTTATTGAAAGCGTACATGAAATATTTATGTTTTATTCCATTAGTACTTAGTAGAGCTTGATGTATTGACAGTGTTATTCATTGTTAACCGGTTCCGTTGGAAACTGGTTTGGTCACCCACCGGAAGTGGTGCTTTGACAGAGTAGAAGGTGTTGGAATTTGATAGCAAATTACTTAACTTGAATGTTGTCAAGTTTAGTATCCCACATAGGAGAAGGGAAAGGATTTGGGTGAGTTTATAAGGGGTTTCACTTCCTTATCATTCAAACTAAATGGTGGGGGTCTAGAAGGGGACTCCCCACACACGCGCGCCTAGCCGTGAGCCGCGTGCCCGCGAGTGGCGCGTGTAGGCGCACTTTGCACTTCGCACGTACGCATCGTCGCTAGGAGCTAAGGAGCTTTCATTTTTACAGGACGGGTTCGTGGTTCGGTTGCGGTTACTTGATCCGTGTGAGACGGGTCGGTTTATTCGGGTTTGACCCAGCCGGAATTCAAATTCGTGGGATTGAGTCAGCCCCACGAAATGTGGAGCTGCTCCCCCGAAATCGCTGCCACCCTCCACGTTTCCCTCAACCAATTTGACTGCAGGTTGGCTATTTAAGCCACCTGCAGTCTCCTCAGTTGGCACCTGCGAAAAAACGAAGGCTGCTCCTCCCTCTCTCTGCGTTTTTTGCTTCTTTCTGCCATCGTCCTTCTGAAGAAACAAGATCCCGGGCTGTCGAGTTCTTGTTTGAGGCTGCATAA
>JAUEJL010124864.1:0-11630 GCA_032274825.1 Drosophyllum lusitanicum | reverse complement strand
ATGGATATGGATATGGATGATGAAAAATTAAATGGATATGGATGTGGATATGGCGTCACCCGATCCATATCCGATCCATTGCCATTCCTAATCTAACGTCATGTTCTTGTTATGAACCCTAAATCGTATGAACCTAAATAATAAAAAAATACCAGAACAGAAACATAAATTAGTGGAAGAAGGATGAAATTGCAAATCGTGGTCAAAACCCAAAGATGAAATCGCAAAGACGGAAACTGAAATCCCAACCGATGCTAACCCACACAACATGTTCCTTCACCATTCCTGAAAAAAAGAAACTTAAATTGATGGAAACAAGTATCCATTACATATATGGAACACAAGGACCCTAAATCGATTTTCAATAAGATCTTCATCCACTACCATTTGGTGGTTAGATCTATATTGGAACACAAAGACCAAGGACCCTAAATCGATTTCGAATGCGGAGATGGTGATGGTGGCAGACGGCGATGGCGATGGTGACGGTGGCAGACGATAGTGATGGTGGTGGAGATGATTGCGGTGATAAAGGCAATGGTAGAGGCGTTGATGGTCTGCAAAGAGATGGGGTCACACTGATCTGAGATGGTGGGTGTTTTTTAATATTTTAGTTTAATAATTATTGTTATTTAAGAAATTAAGAAAAAGAATTAAAAAGAAGGCACATGTATTTTAGTCTTTTTAGTTTGACCATGAACCAAAACTGTAAGAGGTTTGGTCATTTTGGAACCAAAACCGTAAAATCGAAAAGTTAAGAGTCAAAACCGTAAAAACTATCAAATCACATGAAACTAAAAATGTAATTAACTCTAAATTTTATAGTAATATGACATTTGTTAAAAAGCATTATTTGAAAATATTATTATCAAGAGTTTATATCAAATACCTTTTTCCGATTTGGGGTTTTTAACAATCCTATTCATGTTTATTTCCTTTGTTTTGTTTTCTCTCTTTCTCTTTTTTCTATTTTGACAAATAAGTTTATGAATATTTTTATTTTAAATGACATTTTTATGTTTTTGGATGAATTTTTGATAGTTTTAAAGTTTAATTTATATGATTTCAGGTGAAATAATTAAAATAGTTTTATAAGAGTTCTTATTTATCGTTAGTGAATAGTTTTTCGATTGTAAAACTTAATATATTAAATGTTAGATAAAAAATTAAATCTAAACCAGTTTGAATTTGAACCACATACCTCATCAGTGCACAAGAATTTATTGTAATAAAACTTGATCATATCTTCCATCTCAAATGTTTAAACATTTGTGTTTGAGTATTAGTTTTTATCTTTTGTTCATTGCTAAATTTTATTTCTTGCAGCAATGCACGGGTTAAAACAACTCGTTACATAACAAAAATATCCTTCATTACTTGACATTGAAGGGATTATTGTTAGTCGTCCTAACGTATGATCTTAATTACATGAATTCGCCGAACGATATCATTCAGACATTGAATTTTTTTTACATGAAATCTTTACTTAGTTGTTTTACATGACATATCAATCATGTTCAACGTGTTTATGTTGAAAAAGTCAAAACTTTTTTTTTGAAAGCAAAAGAGTCGACACTTATTTTCGTGTATTAGTTGAATGCTAAAGAAAGTAAAAGACAAATTGATAATTAATATAAATATTGTTTTATGAAATAAAATTAAAGTACAACAATAACTTTTAGTAAATTTGTTTATTAGAATTATAATAGCAGCTTAAAGTCGAAATTTAATAATCATATATAGTTGGCCAAATATACAACAACATTACCAAATCTTGCGCAAATCGAGGTATGCGGATAGTAAGATGTAGTCACTCGTACTTTTACGCAAAGATAGATAGATTGTTTCCCGAGAGACTTATAGCAAAAAAAAGGACAAACACCTGTGTTGCCTTCAATTTTTCTTCTATAGCTTACCAAGTATGAAATACCAAAAACAAAAAAAACAAAAAACAAAAAACAAAAACAAAAACAAAAAAACTAAGAAAAGGAAGAAACTAAGAAAGAAGAGCCAAGAGGTCAAAAGACATGTCAACTCCGTTAAGAGACATTATGTGCAAGTTGGCATTGAATCAGCATCCATAAGATGGGATTAGGAAGCCACCATGTCATTCCTATACTTGTTTTCTCCCCTCTTTTTTCTTTTGGTTTTTAAACTTTCATTTTGTAAGTGAGGTCATTTAGATGTTTCTTAAAAGCTACAAGCTTCATCATCTAACTTTGAAAATTACATAATAGTTATTGTGCTTGTCATTCTAATACAAGTCTAAAATTTTAAGATAACAATCATTAGCTTTAGCCATTAGACGATGGCCTCGTATGTATTACAAAATAGAGTATTTTAGTCATTTTCAAACTTAGCTAATTACGAAAAAGTACTCCTATCTCTTTGTGCTTATTATTATTAATAATAGAATCGTTGTGTTATTATATTAGAAACTAAGTTAACAATCTCAAGCACCACTATAACTAGTATAATACTCGTACATTGCTCGAGTCAATATTTTGATTATTGATTTTATGTTTTTTTATAATATTTGTTGTGAAATCAATAACTTGGTTATTATATTAGGGAAAATTGCATTAGAAAGTAGAACTAATGTTCACATTTTATCAATAGGTTTTCTTTTTTTCCTACCCGTGAACCCATGTGTACGTATTCGTCAATAGGTTTTCTTTTAGGGTAAAACTATTTGGACTTCCTTGATAGTCGAATTTGACCCTGGTAATGTGACGTATGTGAGTGTATGACATGAATTGAAAACTGTAGTTAACTTATGTGACATGTCTATTATATGTAAGAGAGGGGGTCCAAATAGTATCACCTTTTATTTTACACCCATACCCGTCACTACGAGACATGTCATAGCTTTTAGAGGGAAATTTCATAATAGTGCAACTATTTTTGCACTTTTTCAATTTATGTATGCATTTTACGACAAATTCTAATTAGGTTATTAGACTATGCATTTTCATTTAATTAATGAGAGATGTTACATGTTAAGCTAGTAATTTTCACTTTTGTAAGTCGTAACAACAACAATAGCAAATCCTGCCTCAACGGGGTATGGGAAATGTAAGATGTAAACAATCGTACATTTACTCGTAGCTAGATAGATTGCTTTCCGATAAATCTCCGACAATGAAAGAGAGAGAAGAAAAAAATCAAATAAAATAATAATAATAATATATAAAAACTACATGCATAATCAAAATAAAAATAACTGTTCACTTTTGTAAGTAAACTTTTCAATTTGTTTAACATTTTTTTCAATTTTTTTCTATATAATTATTGTTGGTGTTATTAGTGTTATTATTATTCTTTGTGAATTAAAAAAAGTCTTTTGCTTATGAAAAGAATATATCGTTAAAACATTCAAAGTGATAGTTCATTTGTTGGAAAGTTCAAACAAATTGTTATAAAGCATGCGTAAAACAACAAATATCAAATATTTAGATATACTTAACCACCGAAACTTGAAATGTCAACTATTTCGATATTTATTTTATTTATTTATATTTTATTCAATCGCGAATGAAATCTTTAATCTTTAATCTTCTTTAATCTTTAATCTTTAATCTTTATCTTTAATCTTTAATCTTTAATCTTTAATCTTTAATCTTTATTAAAAAAATAGGGTTATGATGTCATTATCCTATTTTTAGAATTTTTTATTTCAATTATATCTATTTATTTTCTTAAATGCCTTTATAATTATAAATATTAAATAGTTAGAGATAAGTAAATTAAAGTTTTAATAATCTCAAAAAATTAAAGATAATATTAAATTAATACACGTAAGTTTGAAAATTAGTTATGGATGATATTAAAAAAATCTTTGTTTTCATTAATTTCAATTGCACGTAAGTATAATTTTTTATGGATAGTCTTAAATTAAAATAGCTTTTGTAATTTTTAAATGTTGATTAAAATGTCTTAGGATTATTGATCAAAAAATTTAAAACTGGATTTTAATTTTTATCAAAATAGATGTTTTTTTGGTAATTAATTTTTTTATTTAACTCAATGGCTAAGATTGTATAATTAATCTTATTGAAGTTAGTCTTTTATCTTTAAAATATATTTAAAAAAATAGTATTATTATGTTATCATCTTATTTTTAGAATATTTTTCACCAATCATATCTGTTTATTTTCTTAAATACCTTTAAATTGGTTGTTTGAAACCCATCTTATTTATTGTTTACTTTTCAATTATAAAGAATAAAAACAGTCTTCATTGGATCTAAAAAGAAATTTAATGGGATAGTTTTCAAGAAAATACAATTCACTAGAGCAACAGACGACAATCATTTTTAGAACTTAGCAGTATTAATTGCAAATAATGAAAAAACTCCACGGATGCCTTTAAACGATATATTTAATCGTACGTTTCATGTTAATTCATAAATTTATTCCATATTAATATCTAAAAAACCTGTGTTATTTTAAACTATTATGTTAGTACTTTTTGATACTAAAACATTTAAAATTTATTTTAATCATTCCCGTGTTTATACACGGGTGTTAAGCTAGTATGAATTAAAAAAATAATGATATACGGCATCAACACTCTGACCAGTGGTGGAAACATCGACGCGAGGGGGAGGGCAGACGTAACAGCAGAGACGTGATTGTATTTTTTATATAAGTTATCGGTCGTTATTGTTACAATTAGGACAATAAAGTAAAGTGTTATTAGTTATAATTAAAAAAGAATTTAAAATAATTATAAAATATTTTAGAATGATAAAACTAATAATTTGGTTACATATAATTAAGGTGAGCAAATACTATATTTTATTATTTAGGGTTTCGTTCCCGAAAATGTATTCAAGTTGTCACCTTTTGCTATTATATGTACTCAACTTTCAAAGTTACCATTTAATGTATCAAACCTTCTAAACTTACCACTTAATGTATCGGGTAACCTGCTATTCAGGTTACCAGTAAATTTATTTTTTTTGAATTATTTTTCATGTCTCTAAAATGCCACATATGATTCCATGTCAACAATTCATGCCACCTCATTTTTTTCTGAAGAACATTCATCATCATCATCTTCTTCAAGATTGGAACATTCAAACACATTCAAGAACCACAAATTGCAACAATCAAGAACCCTAAATCAGAACTCACATAAAGAAATCAAAACCCATGAATCGATGGCTATGAACACGAACTCATATAGATCAAGAACCCTAAATCGAGACATGAAGGAACCAGAATTGATGGCTATGAACACAAGCTAAGATCTGAAAATCGGATAGTATAGAAAACAAGAACTCAGATCTGATAGTTACATACCTCGAATTGTAAACCCAGATCCATGAAATGTGTATGAACAAATCAAAGTCCTAAACTGCTGTCAACAAATCAAAGCCCTAAACGGCCGTTCATCGCAGATAAATCGACTCCCTAAACCGCCGCCGACAAATCAATGCCCTAAACCGCCGCCCAAAAATCGAAGCCCTAAACCGCCGTTCGCCACCGATGAATCGAAGCCCTAAACCGCCATTCGCTGCTGATGAATCGAAGCCCTAAACCGCCGCCGACAAATCAACGCCCTAAACCATCGTTGATCAAACCTTAATCAATGAACAGATCGATAGATATTTGAACGAGTCGATGAACAGATTGAAGAACAAACCAAAACTTTAATCCATTTTATACTTTGTATTTGTAGATGAAAGCATATTTGAACAGATTGATGAACATGTAGAAACATATATTTGAAATGTGAACCTTAAATCTATACACAAATCTTGAACATGAGGTTCTAATTCTACAGATCTTGAAGAAACCTAAGAAATTTGAACCTTTTTTTAACTATTAATATTGTTATTATTAATATATTTATTTATTTTAATTTCAGTTATTTTTAAAAAAGAAAAATACATGTTGACATCCAAGTCATATGCCACATCATTTAAACCCGTGCCACGTCAGCGTTTTACCCACTATAGCAGGTATGACACATTAAATGGTAATTTGTATAAACTTGATATATTAAATGGAAACTTTGAAAGTTGGGTACATATAATAGCAAAATATGATAACTTGGATTCATTTTTGGGAACTAAACCCTATTTTTTAATTGTAACATAATAACATTATAAAGTATAAAGTAGTTGATATATTGTTAAAACTATACTCATGTGGTAAACATATTTTTAAAACAAGCTTAGGGTTCATTTGTTTTCTAGAAAAAGGTTTTAGTACATCTTAATCTGATTCAATAAAAGGTTTTAAGATGTATAGGCTGATTTAGGCTGATTTTTTTTATTTCATTAAGATCTGAAACCCTTTTAAAAACTATAAAAACTCTTAGCAAATTAGAGATATAAGTACTTCTTATAACCTCATAATAGAATTCATTTGTCATTCTCTTATAACAATCAAACTCCTTCCTTCACCGATTCACGTTGTTTCTAGGGGCGGACCTAGGAATTTTTTTGACTGGTGGCACCATATAATGACAAAAATAAAATTAATTAAAATTGAGGGTGTTGTTTGGTTTTTTTTTTTTGAGTTTTCAGTTAATCGGGTCGTATTAACGAGATATTAGTTGTTGTTGTGGTAATTTTAGGGCCAAAATTTAAAGCAAAACATAATTTGTATGAATCCCTATTAATTAAAATGTTATTTTTAAAGTAAACAAAGTATTTTAAAGGTATAAATTGAAGATTTACCTTTAGGGCCAAAATTTAAAGCAAAACGCTATTTATATGAATCCCTATTAATTAAATTGTTAGTCCAAGATTGAGTATGCAACAACAAATATTTGTAGAAGGGGAGGTTGAATACAAACTTTAGATTTTTAAAATTAAAGACACACGGTTATACTTTTATATAATTCTTATTGATATGAATCATGAATTACATGTACTAGAGGTGAAAATTCTAAGTACGATAAAAGGTGGCAACAATTTGTCTAACACATAGACAAACTATTTCTAAACAACTAATGTTAAGAAAGTTCAACACATGAACTGAGTTTGTTTATACACAAAAGATGTTAATTCTAAAAACTTGTTCTTGCTTAAAAGCTTGAACTTGCTTCTAAAATACTTCTTTAAGAACTGTGTAGTTCTTAACGTATGAGATCTTATTTGCATGACCAACATGCAATGGTATATATAGAAGCTTTGACATACGGTTGGCAAAGAGGAAGGAGACAAAAAGGACTAAGAAAAATAATATTTTAATTGTAAAGATAGTGGTTGAAAAATAAACTTACTTTAATCAATGATTGGATAAAGTAAATGTACTTTTCTGAAAAGTGTAAGCCACTCACAATATAAAATATTAAATCTCATACCTTTTGCCTTGAAAGTTTAAATTTCTCTTTCCATGATTGTACTTTTATCGACAGTCATGCTTCCTTTTGATTTGATTTTACCAAGTATAGAGTTGCCAGTCATACTTGATTGTTAAAACAAATCTTCAAGATCATCTTCTTCTAAAGTATCTTTCTCCTTTTTCAGATGATAAGATCGATCCTTTTTGTCTCGTACTTGATCCAAAAAGTGCTTTAAACTTTTACAAAGGCAGATCTAAAGGCATAATAAAACAACACATGTTCTGCCTTTGACTTAAGAATAAATACAAAGTAAACAGTGAGCTGATATAACATATTTCGCGACTCAGCTGACAAAATATACTAAACTGCAATTATAAGTTTGCTCAGCCTAAGGGAAGGATGATCAGATGATCAAATCAAGGACTCAGTTGATAACATATACTCAGCTGATCATATAAATGCTCAGCTAACTAACTGTTAGACTAGGGTGAGGTGTAAGCTAATCAACCTAGATGATTAGTTGATCAAGGATGCTTAGCTGATCATTCAGAGTGATAAGCTTATAGAAAACAAAGACTTGTGTTGTAAAGTTTACTTAGCTGATGTAAGATGGCCTCAGCCGATCAAATAGTTTACTCAGCTGATCAATTTCACTGTTCAGTTGATCAGAGTAATCCTTTAGCTAATGGTTGAAAGCGCTCAGCTGATCAAAGTTGTCGCTTAGTTGATCGTTGTAATTTCTCAGCTGATGGTCTTCTACACTTGGTCTTTTCTTCTCAGTTGTTGTTCTTCGGCTGATACTTAGTACTTAGCTGATCCTAAGCTGATACTTCATACTTAGAGATTTCTTCAAGTTTGATTCAAACAACACATGTTTGAAAACATTCTAAGTCATACTGAATGTATGGTTTTGTTACCAGCAAATCCTATGTATTTCAATAGACGGATCTGATTATTGGGATGAAGTGATTATCTCCCAACATAAATTGTTATTTTTAAAGTAAACAAAAGTATTTTAAAGGTATAAATAGAAGATTTAATTATATCTTATCATTTTTTAAAAAAATAAATCATTTTTCATTATATTTGGTGCCATCAAAAAAATCACTGGGACCGGCTCCAAAACGTTGAAATTTTCCACTCTGCCTACAAAATTGACTGGTGGCCCGTGCCATCACCGGAACACTAGTAGATCTGCCCCTTTTTATTTCAACATCTGCTCCTCCACTCCGCTACATACGTGGTCTTCTTTAATATTGTGTAAGCTACCCTTCACTAACACGACTATTATTTGCTGCAAATCAAGTCATAGCAATATAAGAGCAATGAGCCCTAGCAGATTAGAGCAAATTAAATATAATGTAAGTGAGATTATGTTGTATGCTGTAACACTCCAAATTTTATAAATGCTATTATATTGAGTTGTGAAATAAAAGAGGAGAAAAATGAGTAGAAGTTATAAAATATTGAATGGTTTGAAGTGATTATTCCAAATATATCCCCGTTGAGATTTTTAGGTATCGTGTGGATGAGTTGTAAGTTGAAATGGGGAGCGGGGTACCCACCAAAGAGACTACCACCCTAAAAGAGGCAGCAGCCTCTTTGACTCGTCTTCTTTCTTTTGTTTTCTTCTTACCTTCTTTTTCCTTCTTCTTTGCTTTTTCTTCCAACAAACACACTTGTGTAAATTAAAGATGTTGGAGCTAAGATTCGTGGATTACAAGGAGGATAAACATATATACCAATTGAGGAAGTCCAGATTGAAGATTGTGAGTAATCTTTATATTTGTGTTTTGAGTTATTAATTGAGTTAATTGAGTTTATATAGAGTTTGTGGAACAAAGAGTGTTAGTATGTTGTTTTACATAGTTTATAAGTGTTATGGGGATGGTTTTGAGTACTGGTAATGCTATAAAAATGATTTGGATGAATTCTGGTCGGAAACCAGTGAGTTCTGGTCAAACTAGTGTTGTAAGTTGAAGGGCACAGGCGTGCCCCTCAAGATCCAACCGTGCCCCAGGGCGTACCTGAGGAGACACGGGCGTACCTCAAAAGGCACGGGCATGCCTAACTCTAGAGAGGCCCAGGGTGTGCCTAGTAGCCATGGGGGTACATTTGAGTGAGGGCACGGACGCGCCTTGTTCTGTGTAGTGTTTTTAAAGTGGTGTTTTGATTGAGTAAGAGTAATGAGTATCATATAATTATTCTTACGTATATAAGGACCTAAGGAAAAGAGAAAAAGAATGCTGTATAAGTGCTGGACCACAGATGAGTACCTCAACCTGGTACTTAGAGATATTAATTATCTATGATTATACTTGTTCCATACCAGAATGAGATTTACTATATGCTTATTATTATGTGATGATATATAGATAGTTGTTATTAACTAATTTATTAAAGAGTATATAGATGAATATAAAGTTAACAGATATGAGTATAACTGTATTTAAAAGATGAGAGACATAGATACGTGCTTATGATTAACAAATGAGTATTCTGGTATTATACTAATTAATGAGAAATGAGTATGAATGAATAAACAAGAAGTGAGAAACCGTTAATTGAAAGAGAGAAAAAAGTGAACTTAATATTTATTAATTAACCTTACCCGTTAAAGAGCAGATATAACTAGTGTAGTGTGAATCACAAGTTTAAAGAGTATACAATGATTTAAATAAGCGATGTTGATGTATATAGATATATAAATAAAGAGAATGCGTTCTTACAGAGTTATACACTATAAATACATACTTATAAACATTATGAGTATGTGTGGAAATACTGAGAAGAGTGGTATCTTTGTGAGATACATAGAGAAGTGTTAAATATAAGAGTACTTGTACATATGTATGTAAATATATAAACATACAAATATGAGAGAATATAATAGACTATGTCTATACATACACATATATATATATATATATATATATATATATATATATTCAATAATAGAGAAGAGAAATGAAATGAGTGAGAGATGAAAGAATAACGTAGAGACGATGTAAACGTGTAATAATATATAAAGGCTATATGAGTATGCCATGATTAGATGAATCAAGAGAAAGAGAATAATTAGATTTATAAACCGTGTACGTTTAGCTATAATGGTGCTAATTATAGCTTGTCAATTGATTATCTGTGTAATATCTAAAATTTTATAAAATATAAAATTTATAAAGATGTAAAAGTAGTTGAGTTTTGTTATGTGATTATAATATTATTAGTATGTCCATCTATGTTTGTGTGTGTATTTTAATTTAATTTGTGAACAAGGTGTAAGAGGCAGATACTTGAGGGACTAGAAGTGTTAATTGTGTATATATATGTCTATTTGACCCCAATTATTGAGGTCAAGACCGCATTGTAGCTGGAAAAAAAGAAAGAAACGTCTAGAGGGAAGGAGAGTGTGAGCTTGAAGGTTTTTTGGCAAAAAGGAAGAAGGGAAATCAAGAGGAGTTGCTAGTATTGTGTTTGGAACCAAGTTATTTGGTGTTTGGGCTTCTTCTTCTTCTTTTTAGAAATTGGGATTTTGGTGCAAGAAAGGGAAAGATCAAGTTGGGTGTTTGATCAAGTAAGTTGTAACATTTTTGGTGTTTGATTTTGGCTAAACTTGATGCATTTGTTGATGAAATATTGAAATATGTGCTTATTGTTAGTAAATGGGTAAAAATTTGGAAGAATTGGTGAACTTAGGGTTTGGATCATCAAAGTTTTGTAAGATTGTAGTGTTAGAGTTGTTTTGGTAATGTTTAGACCTTATTCGATGCTGCAACTAAGTTTGGTTTGGAAAAATTGGGTTTTGGTCGAAGTTTGTTTTGAAAACAAGCTCACATATTACTGTTCAGACTGCTTCGCGGCGCGAGGTGTACTGTTTAGCTTGCTTTACGGCGCGAAGCATATGCTTCACGGTGCGAAGCATATGCCTTGCGGCGCGAGGCGCCTGGTTCAGCACTCCATTTTTCCAGCGATTTTTAGCCGGCGCAAGGTACCTTTCTTCGCGGCGCGAGGAGCCTTGAAACTTCCAAAAGCTATGTTTTGACCCCTTTTGACCTTATATTGGATTGGGGATTGATTCTTATGATTTTAAGGGAATAAAATGTAGTCTTTAAGACCCGAAAAAGGTGTTTAAGCATGGTTTTGAGTATATATTCTTAAGGAGTCTCAATTTTGGTTAACTTTGTTGGGGTTTGTTCGGTTTTTGAAAATATATTTTAGCAACGAAAGCATGAACAACAATTTTAAACCTTTTAAAACTCCCCACCAATGATCCATATGCAAGCCTTAAGAAACAAAACCAACCATAGGGTGTTTAGAACTACAAC
>JAUEJL010124853.1:0-11631 GCA_032274825.1 Drosophyllum lusitanicum | reverse complement strand
TTCGACGCATCAACTATTTTTTTCCTTCCTTTTTTATAAATGAGTCTTACTCTTTTATATTATACCAGGGTATATATGTACATGTATATATGAGCTAAGATTAGACGAGAAGCTATGGAATTATAGTTGGAGAAAAGTTGGAAGAAGCTCTACTATCGTATTTGAAATCCTTCGGATCTAGAAGTCAAATGCAAGAAATAAAGGTCTTATTCCCCATTCTTTTTCTTTTGGTTTAACTAGGGCTAAATGAAAACAAAAGTATGCTGAAGCAGCAAAAGAGGCAGACTAAACAATAAGGACATGATTTATGCAGGATTAGACGAAGTAAAGGTAGCATTATGATATGCGTTTATGTGTTATTCTCATCTTTAGTTATGTGCTGGTCAGCAAGTTTATTCTAATATGCAAGAAATGCATACTTTTTCATGGACTTGAGTTCGTTATAGAAACAGCTACAAGTGCTTCATCGTTGTTTCATCAACGTTCACGACTGTTGTTTGCCCAAGCACCGAAAAATTTCATCTTGGTGGCTTTATCCCTTACGTAGGTCTAAATTCATAGCCAAAATAAGGATGAACAAGTCTCATTACAAAGTATGTTTCACCACTAGGGAAAACTTTTTGAAATAGAGCAAGTGAGTATCATGCATAATGATAAACAAGATCATGTAGGTATCATGCACGTCATAAACAAGGTCTTGCAAGTATTATGCATATCATAGGCAAGGTCACACGTAAGTCATATAGTATAATAGTTTTGATACTTATAACTTGTGATATAGGTGAATGAATCAGTTCCTGATCGAGCTCTGTTTAAGGTTGGTTCGGAGCTTCGGACCAGGACACGAGCTTGTAGCTGAAGGACTGCTTCTTTTGTCTGGACAAACCTCCAGTCTGAATGTTGGGCTATTGTAACAATGGAGTCCTTCGAAGGACTATTGAAAGTTAACCTGAGCAATAACTTCTTTTGTCTAAACCAACCTTCAGTCCGAAGGTTGGGCTATTGTAACATTGGAGTCCGTTAAAAGTTTGCTAAAGGTCAACCTCTGGAGGAACTACTTCTTTTGTCTAAATCAACCTTCGGTCTGAAGTTTGGACTATTGTAACAATGGAGTCTGTTGAAAGACTAATGAAAGTTAACCTCTGAGCAATAACTTCTTTTGTCTAAACCAACCTTTAGACCGAAGGTTGGGCTATTGTAACAATGGAGTCCGTTGAAGGACTAATGAAAGTTAACCTCTGTGCAACAACTTATTTTGTCTAAACCAACCTTCAGACCAAATGTTGGGCTATTGTAACAATGGAGTCCATTGAAGGTGTAACGTCCCATTTTTTTTTACATATATACCTCATCCAGAAATTGAAGTCCATTAAGTAAACGGTAACATAATTGCATGATAGTCGTTAATTAAAGTAAGTACACAACGTTCTGTAAATTACATTCGACATGATTGTCTGTTACTGAACTATTTGCTACTGAAACTAAATCATTAAAATTTTGCGGAAGCCTTTGGTAATGAGCTATTAACATCGAGCTGGAGCCTCGCCGTGGTCGTCACCTGAAAGGAGTTAAAACAACAACTGTAAGCCTAAAGCTTAGCGAGTATACTACTTACAAACCAAATAGTTCATATAACTGCTCATAACTCATACCCACTACCGTACTAAGTGGTCTAATCATACCCGTCTACTAGAACGGTCTCATCTCAGCCGTTGTCGTCACAACGGTCTAAAATACCCGACACCGAAGTGTTGGTATCATACCTGACACCGAAGTGTACGGTCTGCACATACCCATCACCGAGGTGAACGGTCTAGTCATACCCGTTACCGAAGTAAACGGTCTACTCGTACCCACTACCAAAGTGAGCGGTCAAATCACGTTTCAGTCATAACTCATAGCTATTCACGTATTCACATGCATGCATTCACAAACACAGTCTATTTAGTTCATAAGTGAGAATACTCACCTGTCAGCGGTCCTTGTCACTCGGTTCTCACTGAAAGACTTTACTTGTTTACCCTTTAATTAACTGTCACCTGATCCAAGTTTAATAGGGTTAATAACGGGTACCAACCTTTGCTTACTTACACAACTCCTCATAAGTCGGATGGGTACACACTGCTGAAAGTCGTATGGCCATATAGGTACTTACTGAAAGTCGCATGACACTACTGAAAGTCGCATGGCCATATAGGTACTAATTGAAAGTCGCATGATGCTACTGAAAGTCGCATAGACTTACTGAAAGTCGCATGGCTACATACTAAAAGTCGCATGGGCTTACTGAATGTCGCATGAGCATGTTAAAAGTCGCATGAAATGCACATACTCTATCTGAAAGTCGCATGGCACAATTACACTAGCTGAAAGTCGCATGAATGTATACATGTTCTAACTGAAAGTCGCATGGCACAATTACACATAAAGTCGCATGAAATTACTAGTAAGTCGCATGACCATTAGTAAGTCGCATGAACTGTTCGAGTGTCCATGTGACTGTCGCATGGTGCATCTCCCTTCCCTGTCAGTTCATTTTTCTGAAAAACCCAGACTCCATAGCCAAGATCAAGCTTTCTCAAAACTCAATCAATTCAACTCATTCTTGTTGCAAATCATTTCTCCATTCATTTAAACAATTCCTCTTTAGAGAGATTTACATTTCACCAAATATCAAGTGTCTTTGCTTCCATCTTTTTCCTGGTTTCTTTCATAAACCCCAAAACCCCAAAAACCCAGATTCTAACTTGTTCCATTATCACTTAAACAGAGTGAAATTGATACCTACAATATCATAGTGAGATAGGAAACATTACCTGATGATCCTTTTCACAATTCTTTAAGTCCACAGATGAATCTTGGCTTCTTCTTCCTCTTTTCTTTGAGGGTTTCCACACACCACTTCACACACTAATTTGAAAGAAATGAAACAACGCCTTCTGTTGGGGGCTGTGCCCTAGCCATTTTTATATATCTTCTCAATAAGGCCTAAGCCCACTTACTTATCAAGTCCAAGCCTATAACCACTTTTCTAATTAATTAAGTCATTCAAGCCCAATTAATTTAATCTAGTCCACAATTAAATCCGTACTCAATATAAAAAAATCATTTTCTCAATAAAATATTTTTTTATTAATTTTCAAAAATTCGGGTATTACATAACTTTAAAAAAAAATTCATTGTATGCAAACAACTTTTTTCTGGGTCTAGTCTTTAGCTACCATTGTATACAATAAACTTTTCCGTAATTTCCATAGTATACAACAACTTGCATACAATGAGAGGATTATAAAAGTTGATTGTATTATTTTAAAAAAAATAAAATTGGTTGTATACAATGATAATTAAGACCAAGTTTATTATATTTTCACACAATTTACCCTAATAATATTCCATAAGTATTATTATTAACAAATAATCTTCATATAAATATTCATTCATTTGAATAATTAATATTACAATAATTTGGGTCTATACAAATAAGCCCTAAAAAACATTAATAGATAATTTATTAAGGGTATGGGTATACTTTTTAAAACTAAAAGATCAACAAAACTTCTCCGACTAGCTGCTTTTACTAAAAAACAACTATGGTCTCCAAAATAAATACAATCAATTAAAATAACTATTTATATGGATAAGTTAATCCTCTAGTTTACCAAGATGTATTCAAGTTGTTACATTTTGCTATTGTATGTATCAGACTTAATAATTTTATATTGTGTGTATGGAGTTTTTTATTTTTCGCTATTGTGTCTATTAAATTTTCTACTATATGTACAAACTTTTAAGTTTTTTTCCTTTTTTATGTAACCAAAATACATACAATGACAAAAAATTAAAAATTTAATATACACAATATAAACTTTTAAAACTCGATACACACGCTAGCAAAATGCGACAACTAGAATATATTTTAGTGAACTAAACCCTTAAATCTAATACTAATACTAATGGATCATAATCTGAATTACCATCTATAGAATAATAAAAAAAATTAGGTATTATATACATATATATATATATATATATATATATATATATATATATATATATTGGCAATTCAGAAAGTGACAGTTGGTTGTATAGATAAGTGTGCATGTATAAGATAGATATAGTTGCAATTGAATGCCATGAGAGAAAGTGTTAGGTATTATATAAGAAAATACTCAAGTATATATAGCAGAAGAATTGTAAAAGTAAATACCAAAGGGTATCGGCTAGTAGCTAAAGAAAGGTTCAGCTGTTTGAAAATATTTTATATTCTTTTTTGGATAAATAGTTTTTTTTTAACAACAGAAGAAGTTACCTTAAAGAAGAGATTCGTTATTACCATCACCTCATTAGAGCAACAAAATATTATTAATAAATAAGAAAGGAACCAGCAAGAAGCAGGATACCGGATTACAAAAAAGATCCTCAAGCCCACTAACAAAGTCAACAAACCAAATCAGAAAGAAAACAAACTAAGAAGATTGGAAACATAAATAAGGGACATTACACCAATCAATCCACTTTCCAGTGAGCGAGGACTTTTCGAACGATGCTTGAACCAAAAAAACGAGAAAGCTTGAATTTGATTATTCATCAAGCCTACTTCTTCCCGAGAACACCTTGCCGTTTTTAAGCTTCCGTATGAACTATAAATAGATTTACACTACCCCCATAAAAGCTTTCAAGAGATGATCTTTAAAATTCAGATTATAGCCCCAAGCAAGAATATGTGAAATATTTTGAACTTCATCACAACTTATGCCCCACCATCTACAAATATCAGAAAGTATATAACTCGCCGTATATGGATGTATGTTTCTTCAGCATTATTACATAAGGGGCATGATGTAGGTAGAACAATAACCCCTCTTTTTTGAAAACATTTTATTTAAATTACTGAAAATATTTTATATTCTTTTTTGGAACTTACAAATAGTGTAAACTTACTGAAAACATTGTATTTAAATTAAAATTATTTAATATTAATGCTAATCACCCTTTAGATTAAACTTTTAATGAGATTATTAAAGTTTGAATTAATATAAATATATTATTGTTAGGATTTAGTAACCAAAACTAAAACTGTATAATAGTTAGGACCAAAAGTAAAACAAGTTTAAAAGGTAAACCATTTTACAGAACTTAAAAGGATCTCAATTTGTTCTAATAGACTCGAGTGAAGTTGAATTAAGCAAGTCTAGCTTCGAAATTTTGAAGACTCTGTGCAATCTAGTAAAAATTTAACCTTAAAGAACATTTTTCAACACTAAAAACGACATTTTTCCGCACCGAACAACAATTTTAGGAAAACAAAATAACACTTTTATTATTTTAAACCAAACAGCAATTTACAACAATTCTCTAACTATATATATATTTAGTATTAGATATGAATAAATTTTAAGCCCCTAATAAAGAATAGACCCAATTCATACGCACATCTTAAAATCCGCTTGCAAAGCAAAATGATTTGCACTGCAACAATGAAAATGAACAAAAATAAGCCAATTGTTTATAAAAAACTCTGTTTAAAGGGGGAATTTTTATCTACATCCTTCTAAAACTTAAAAATTTCGTACATGACTTGATCATCATTATCATTATCCAACGCAAAGATACAACCCAAAATGCATCTCTTAAACATGAATAACATTTCTACGTTATGCAGGGATAGATGAAATTCACACACCTTGATCAATAGTTGATGCAAACCGCGACATAACAATGGATATGCCAAGAAACAATGAACTGTTTTACGTGTCTTTTAAATATCAACAATACAAATCGAAACAAAACATTATTTTTTTTTTGCCAAAATAGATAGTTGAAATTGTGCTAATAAGATGCATCCATGCAACACAACCAAGTCAAGCGTCAGTTCCAAGTGAACCACCGCTGATTTCAAATACCAACGAAATCTGGATAAAAATGTTTTAAAGATTCAAAACACCCAACAATACCAAAAAGGATGACTAAACAACAAAATTTTCATCGGAACAAGTTTTGACTAACGGCTAAATAAGTGATGAAAACTTAAGATTATAGTATAGAACTTGACAAGAATTCAATATGACCCACCTCGGTAACATTAAGGATAGATTAGTTTCTAAAGCCTCTGCTGTTTCTTCTTCCTCTAGCCTTCTCAAACTTCCTTCCCTTGGATCGAACATAGGGCTTTGTGTGGCTGTGTGGAACACCTGGAGCTTTTCCAAAGTGCCTCACCGCTTCACGAGAGTTCTTTGGACCTCTTAGCAGAACCTGCACAAACCACATGATAAACATTCTCGCTTTCACTACTAAGCTTAATAGCAAATGCTTCTAAAGAACTTTTTGCCAAACTCTAAGCTCATATCCAGGTAAATCATGCCAAGTGAGGCATTAAATTTTTTTACAACAATACAACTTGCAAGTAACCTAATAGTTGTCTCTAAAATTCTACAAATAGAAGAATAAAAAAGTACAGATTGGGCCCAATAAAAGAACAGACTTCGCATATAGTCAGGGTGTGTGTACAAAAATGAGCGTCTAATTGGATATGTGTAAAGAGAGATCACATACAGATTACAGAATACAGATACAAGAGAGAAGGTAAGCACCAGTTAAGTAAAAGTTATATGTCATCTACGATGTTTTAATCGTCAAAAGTTTAGACTTCAAAAGGTACAGTTAAAAATGAGACTTGCATGATAAATAAGTTTAACAAATAAAAGAGGTCCTCCAAGATTAACATTGTGGAAAAAGTCGATAGCTTCAAGTAGAACATTACACAGGACTTGTTCAGTTGTCCCTAGATTGTCGTAAAAATTGCTTGAATTTGCAACCTCAAACCTTAAAGTTTTATGTTTTATCATCCATGCAACAAACTAGTTTGACGTAAAAGATTCTATTCTCAGATTTTAGCAAAATAAACTTTCAAGATTGCTGGCAACATAACAAAGAAGATATAACAAAAGTATGTCAAAGAGAATGTGTACAACCAATGCATGCAATTAACAGTAACTTCAATGGGCTACATGATTGATGATTCATAAAAAAACCTTGAGCAACAGAGTAACAACATTTTCAAACGTTCATATGCCTGATAAGCAAATTCAGCAACAAGATAAAACATCATACTAATCATCCGCCTAAGAATGAAGCAAACAGAATTAAGTGGATTGCATGTGTAGCTAACAGGGTTAACATAGAGACAAATGAAGACAGACCTTGCAAATGTAAAAACTACATAGATCTTTCTCCACAAGAAAAATGCAAACATGACAACAGACCTAGCCAGCTGAGACTATTTTGATTTATTTTGTTTCACCTCATAGTATCACATGGTCATACAACAATGACACTTTCAATGTTATAATTAAGTACCATGGCGCATTTATGTAGTGCTTGAAATAAGCCAATTAGCTTGTGAGCTATAACTTTACAAATTACTCTTTCAAATATTCAGAGCGCCAATAGTTCACCAAGTCCCTAACTAACAAGTTTGAGGCAAATAATATTAAAGCACACACACATAACCAAGGACACAAATCAAAAGCTACTAAAGTTATCATTTGAGATGCTATGAATACCAGACCAGAACGTTATAAATACATTAATAAACAGCATACCGTATTCTGTCCAAGAGGAGCCCTAAGAGCCAGCTGGTCAAATGTCAAGCATTCCCCACCGGCCTTTTCAATCCTTGCCCTTGCGGTCTCAGTAAACCTCAGAGCAGTAACCTTGATGCAAGGGATCTCATGAACCCGAACATCATCGGTAACTGTACCAACAACCACAGCAATCTTGTCCTCCTAGTTTATAAAAGGTGCAAAAATTCAACATTTTACTGAGACTGAGCATATAAATAGTGATTTTGCATTTAAATGAAGCAAACTATTAGTAACATATGGATCTATATATGTTTGTAATCCAATCAAAACACAAAATACCTTGCCAGACATGTAACGGATCAGACGAGATAGAGAAATCGGAGGCTTGTTGACTTTGCTCATGAAGAGCCTCTTCAGAATCACGGCATTGAAATTGCTTCCTGTCCTCCTAACTAAGAATCGATATAGCTGGTTACCCAAAAAAAAAAAATTTCATGCGCATCAGTATATTCATTCTACGACATCAAAACCACGAAATCAATGAAATGCAGTCTATGTATGTTCAAACCTTGACGAGAAGCTTGAGGTAGATATCATCGGATCTAGGGGCGGTTCTTTTGGTCCTCTTGCTCTTTCCACCTGCAACAAGATCTATACCCTGGATCACCAACCAAATATATGAATTAGCAAGCAGTAACAACAAGAGATGATGAAATGGGAACTGGGGAGAAGGCGAATCACGATACCATGGGAACGGCGGTTGCTGGTACCTGCAATGCAAGAGCAAATGGTTTGTCGCTAGGGTTTATGAACACAACAACAGATTTAAGAGTGAACGTAAATATAATACGAGCCCGATTTGTGGGCTGGACTTTAAGTAGAGAGCAAGCCCGTGTCAAAAACTGGATGAGGCCCGTATTTTTATTATCAAAAACCAAAAATTTTATTAAAGATTTCGCTAATATTGAGACATAAAAAGTTAAAAGTACAACACATCGTTCTAAATAACGTAAGGCGTGGTGTGACGGCGAGGTCAAGCCTCAAGCTTTAAAAGTAATGGCGAAGTCATGACATTTTTTAAGGCGCCACTTAAGACTGCAATTTTGTATATATTTAATAAATATTTATATCCAATTTATCATTATTAATATACAAATTATACAAAGTTGCACAAATAAGGAGCAAAGAAACATATACAAATTACAAAATACAAATATATAGAAGTTCAATACATGCGATCGCAAATTGTATATAAAAAAATATTTCTACTCGCCACGCCTTAAAAAACTCGCCATTTGGCACGTAAAATATTTTTTGCGTGTCACGCCTGACACTCGCGCCTAGGGTCATTTCTTAACGGCAGAGCCGCGCCTCACGCCTTAAATTGAAAGAACAACCAGATTGATGTCTAAAATTACTTCTTCCTTCCTGTTATTGGTCTTGGAATGTCCCTCTTCTCCATGAGAGCTTGAACTAAATTTGAGTACTAAAAATGCAGACCAAACACCTATTCATACCTGTTACGTATTGTGGTATTGTGAAAACCCGTTAAGGCGTATTGCATTCATCTATCAGAATATATAAATACAAAGTATTTACACAAAGGACCCTACACTATACATTACAATTTATTATTTAACACACCCCCCGCAGTCGGAGCTGGAGGAGGACGAATGCTCAGACTGGATCTGAAGTCTAAGAACAGCTGTGTAGGTAGACCTTTAGTAAATATATCTGCAAACTGATGAGACGAGGGCACATGCAACACACGCACTTGCCCCAAAGCAACACGTTCTCTAACAAAGTGTAAGTCAATTTCCACATGTTTGGTACGCTGGTGCTGTACCGGGTTATTAGCTAAATACATGGCACTCACATTATCACAAAAAACAACCGTGGCACGGGTAAGAGGAAGACGCAACTCGATCAGAAGGTTGCGAAGCCAGGCAGACTCGGCAACGGCATTAGCAATGCCACGATATTCAGCTTCAGCACTGGAGCGGGAAACAACATGTTGTCTCTTGGACGACCAAGAGACTAGATTGTCACCAAGAAAGATGCAGAACCCAGAGGTGGACCGGCGCGTTTCAGGACAGCCGGCCCAATCAGCATCAATGTAGGACACCAAAAGATCAACAGACGAGAGGCGGAGACAAAGACCATGGGAAAGAGTACCCTTTAAGTAACGCAGAATACATTTAAGGGCATTCAGATGCGGTTCGCGAAGATCATGCATAAATAGACAGATTTGCTAAACAACATAAGAGATGTCCGGACGTGTAAACGTGAGGTACTGCAGAGCACCAGCAAGACTCCGATAAAGGGTCGGGTCAGAAACTGGCGCACCAGAAGATGGAAGTTTGGACTTTGTCTCCGCCGGTGTGGAACATGGATTACAAGTATCCATTCCAGCACGAGAAATGATATCCTGGGCAAAAACTGTTTGAGACAGAAAAAGACCCGAGGAAGAGCGAGTGGCAGCTACCCCTAGAAAAAAAAGAGAGCACCAAGATCAGTCATTTTGAACTCAGAGGAGAGTCGAGAAATGACACGATTGGCCAAAGTAGGAAAGGTGGCCGTCAAAATGATGTCGTCGACATATAACAATAAGTATATAATGTCACGGCCATGGTGATAGATAAAGAGAGAGCTATCGGATTTGCTGGAGGAGAAACCAAGAGAGGTGATGAAGACAGCAAATCGCTGAAACTAAGCACGCGGGGCTTGCTTAAGCCTATAAAGGCATGATTCGGATAGAATGGATGAATGTAACTAGGAGGCTGTTTCATGTAGACTTCTTCAGACAAATCACCATTTAAAAAGGCATTTTTGACGTCAAACTGATGGATGGGCCAGTTCAAAGAGATAGAGATACTAAGAACTGTCCGAATAGTAGCCGGTTTCACAACCGGACTGAAAGTTTCGTCATAGTCAACGCCAGGTTGCTGAGAAAAGCCCTGGGCAACCAAACGACCTTTGTAACAGTCAAGACGGCCCTGACTATCGAACTTGTGACGATATAACCACCGACAACCAACGATGTTAACGTTAGCTGGAGGTGGAACCAGATCCCATGTGTGATTAGAAAGCAAGGCGGACAATTCAGAGTCCATGGCCGCCTTCCAGTTCGGATCACAGACTGCTTGAGCCGTCGTTTTCGGGATCGAAGAGAGAGAGTCGACCGTAGAGAGATTGAGAATCTGACGAGGTTTGAGATTCCTAGTGCGTGATCTAGTGGTCATATGATGAGTAGAGGAAGTGGCTGGCAGAGGTGAAGGAGACGAGGCAGCAACAGTGTCGCCAGTAGAGGCAGTGTCTGGCGCAAGAGTGCTGCCGGGTGAGTCCGCAGGTGCAAGCGAATGGTCGTGACCGGCGCGAGTAGGGGAGGCAGCTGTCAAGGTATCTGGGTCGTCAGACATCAAGGTAGGGGAGGTATGATCGTCAACGAATGCATCATAATCGGAACTAGATGGGGGCACATTAAACGAAGCATACGGGAAATGATCTTCATCAAAAACCACATGTCAAGAGACAATGATGTGATGTGAGACAAGGTCATAGTAGCGATGGCACTGATGAGAAGACGATGGACCCAGATATACACAGGCAGTGGAACGAGGGGATAGCTTGTGAGCCGAGGTAGAAGAGAGAGTAGGGTAACAAAGGCAACCAAAAACACGAAAATGCGTGAACATAGGGAAGGTGTCGTACAAGATTTCACAAGGTGATTTGAAGGCTAGAGTGGTTGTGGGAAGAAGATTGAGAATGTGAACAGATCAAGCATTTTGCTAAAAAGGAAAAGCGAATTTTAATTCCATGTTGCTGAAAAAGATCAAGCATTTTGGCATTGTTAAATTCACGGCCGTTATCACACTGAAACAATTGAATATCTGTTTTAAACTGATTAACAACGTAAGCACGGAAAGTGCTAAAAACAGAGAACACATTAGATTTCACACGCAAAGGAAACACCCATAGAAAGTGAGAGAAGTCATCCAAAAATAATATATAATATTTAAAACCACTCAAACTAGTCACAGGTGATGTC